>VXBX01008400.1:0-73402 GCA_013400415.1 Scytalopus superciliaris
ACCATTCTGTGATTCTACAGAAGTCCTGAACTGACTTGGTGCATTTATAGTGATTGCTTTTCAATTAACTGTAGCAATGTTTCTAATATAGCTGCCTACTAAGCAAGATAGCCTCAGCATAGGAGGAATACCATACTCTATAGAATATGTCTATTAATCTGCAGCAGAAAAGTTGGTTCTTTTGTTGGGGGATTATAGTGCATTAATGATAAATCTGGTAGGAAGATTCAGTCTTAAAGCTTCTTGTGGAAAATGAGAACAAAGAAAGATGGTATTTCAACAGCCATCTGTCAGTTGGCCTGTCAACAGTATTTTTATATAGGTGAAATTTCACACTAAGGAAGCCTTCCAATAGCATTTCTCACCAGGGCTGTGTTACAGTGGATGCATTTTGGAAATGTATGTAGTTAGAACTATTTCTCAGTTCTGTTACTGTAACTTTCTAATTGATGTTGCTTTCTTAAACTTACTAGTAGAAGGGAAATAATCTTACCCAAACATAGCTTTTTAATGCTTGTAGAATATAAAACCAAAGTACAACATGAAACCTTTGACAAGAGGTTTAACAGTATTTAATGCCTCGATTCAGAACCACATGCATGTACTGTGTGAGCCAAGCCAGGGGCAGTCAGAACCTGTGGTAAACTTTATTATGAGACAGCTACTAAAGCACCAATAATGTATTGCATGTAGTGATGCAATGATGCACTACTGAGCATGCAAAATACCTCAGAGCAAAAGATACTCAATTCATTGTTTTGTAAACTTGACAAGAGCTTAAATGTCAGCATGAGGCTATTTTGTTACTAATTGCTTTTTCACAAAACATAAGGAAGCTAATGTCTGTGTGTTACACTGTGACAGAGGGCAACGGCCAGCTCTGCTGCCCCAGTGGCGTTGGGCATTTAGCACTGTGCTCCAAACACCTGAACAAGACAGGAAAATAGATTGAGTTGTGTGTCCTCTTAATCATGAAATCTGTTCTTTCTTTTGCTGGTGGGAGCAGATTCTGTCAATGTGGCTTAAAAAGTCCAATAGCATGAAGCATTTATCTAAAAAAAAAAAAAATCTTACCTTTTCATGCCACTTTGAGAAATATTAAAGGTGTGCATTAAGTAAATCTGCTGTCCTGAATAATAACAGTAATGTGATGTGGAAGTCTCCTTTGCTGGCCCCCAAGCAGTGCATCTTGGACATATCTAGTAACACCTCAGAGCCTGGGAGACTGTCAGCTCATGTGAAATAGAAGCATGATTATTCTTAGGGACCCTTCGAGCATCCCAAGTACACTCAGCAACTGGAACTTTATCACTGTTTTAAAGATTTAAAGTTGAGCTACTCACCTTATGTAATTATTACAAAATTTGGGCAGAGTAGTGTACAGAGATAGTCTGCATTGCTTATTCTGAGTGTCCTAGTCCAGTCTTAGCTTTATCTTTGTATATCTCATCACTTAGCAATACATTTTAGGGTGTCCATCCTCATTCTCTTTTCACTCAAAAATATTTCTTTTAACTTCTTGAAAAAAAAAACCAAACAAAAAATCCCATACCTTTTATATGTGTGTGTGTGTATATATATATATATATGAAAAAGTTACTCTCATAATGACTTAGGACCTTTCTAAAATAAAGATGGTTACAGTTTGTTTAATTATAAAAGCAGTTTATGTAAGCCTGATACATTTTTATGATTTTAATTTTTTAATGTGTTGTCTTCTCTCTAGAACTAGCACACATAAATACTGCATCTATCCCATGCTGACTGAACCAGCGTTACATGGCAGGTTTCTTTTGGTTCTTTAATTCCTAAGTTCCTTAACTATTGCACATATGGATTTAAACAAAGCAAAATACAGGATACTTTAGATTAAGCACCATTTAATAGGATCAAAATAATTAGCAATTAAGTTGTCTTGAGAAATTGCTCAAGTTTAATTTTCAAAAATCAGGTTATTTTGCAGGAGTGAATAAATGACAAGAGCAATTCAAGTGGTACAAGGTATTCTGCTTGCTGAAATGGCCACAGTTGATTTACACAGCTTTCTTTCTACCAAATGTTACTAAAGATTTGGTACATAAACAATGGTTCATGCAACTCGATCCCTTTACTAAGAAAAAGGACTGTACAGTTCTGTTAAATAAAGGCCAAATGCTATTATATACAGTCGGTTCTGTGAGAGGCCTTGTGAGACATTCAGGTCTAATTTTAATACTTTCCAAAGAAATACCAAATAATGCAACATTTACAAATACCACACCAACAGTATTTTCACGGTAATAATTTTAAAAATCAGAATTCAGTATTTCAATTAAGCAAATGAGTAGCAGCTCCTTCATAAATATTAAGGCATGTCACATAGCATCAAAATGGAACCGATGAGCCTCCTGTCGCTTCTCTCTGTCATCTGCTTTCTGAAAAAGATTAATAAAAAACACTCTGTGGAATCTAGAGCAATACTGGTACAGAAATGAGTTGTCAAATGTCAGAGAATGGCTGATTTTTTCCAAGTCACTCATGTGACAAAAGGCAAAAAAGCTTAGTAGAACCCCCAATAATTAACTTTTAAATTATGTCAGCTTGAAATAGCAATAATCAATGCAAAATTGGCTTCTGCTGTTAATGCTCTGCTGTTGCAGTATTTATGACCCATTATTTGCTGTTATTTCTAATAATGCTTTTTTAAAAGAAATAATTCAAAGCCAAAGACTGTTTCCTGGTATGCATTGAGTTTGCATTATAAATATGAGATGAAAGTACTCTGGCTTAACTGCAAATGCCATTTATGTTACACTTCAGAAGAACCTAATTTAAAAAACCCCATTCTGTTACATACAAATTTAGACCAAGATAGCAGTTCAGCCAACAATTAACAGCACCAGGTAGGCTAAAAATGTCCCATGATTTTTGTTTGTATGGTGAAATTGTGAAATAGGATGCCTTTCCCACACACAGTGACCTGCTGAAAGAGTAGTTTGGATGGTGCTTGGAAAAAGCAGCCTATTTAAATTGTACCTGTAATGTGTAAAAACTTGTCCTCTCCCCCAAGTCTCCCCTTGTGCTGCTAAAGCAGTAACAGGATGGAAGCAATTCTTCAAGGGTTTTTGAACACACAGTTTGAACTTCTCTAGAAAACAGTGTGTTTGTCATGACAGACAGGATGTGTAAATCCCAGCACGAGAGAATTTAGCAAAACAGATTGAGATGCTTTTTAGCTGCTTAGACCAAACTTCTTTTTTTTTTGTTGATGAGTAAAACAAAGAAAAGCCTCTCCCGTGTGCTGGTGTGTGGGCACTCAGATTTGTATCTCACTTGATAAATATACACCATTGTGGTAGAAATCGGTGCCTGTCTCCTGCCATGGAAGTTTGTTGTCTGCTTTGGCTCAAGGCCAAAGGTTTCCTCATTGCACAATGTTTATGTGTGATAGCAACTCCCTTGGATTAACTGTGGATTTTACTGCGTTTTGGAGCAGCAGCAGAGCTGTCAGTGAGGTTTAGGATGTATCAGTCTGGCTTCTTTGGCAGGGTCTTTATCAATGTCAGGAGTACTTGGAATGTCAAGAAAGGGGTGGGAAGGAGGGAGTGGCACACTCTTTCTACATTGAAAACTTGCCACATTCCACAGAATTTCAGAGTCCCACTTAGAAAACAATTTTCACTCCATTTCTTGTATGCTTCCTGAAGAAATTACTGCTTCAAATGTGACAGTAACTGATACTGTGATGGATCCATGAGAGCAGCTCTGGCAGCACTGCCCTCACTGTGCAGTGCTCACAGGACCAGCCTCCAGCCCCCAAAGCACATTATAATGAGATTAGGGGAACATCGAGGTCCTCAGACTGTATGTGTTGTAACATAATGGTGTCAATTCTTCCTCTATTACTCTTTCATTTGATGTATCAAAAGTAAAAACTCGTAACTGAGATTTCAAAGCTTTTTTTTTTTTTTTCTTTTAAATGGATCCAAAATTTCTAAGGCATGACAGAGCAACCTACCCTAAATCCTGTAGTTATTTCAATACTACACCACTTGGCTGGCAGACAAGTGTGTGAGAACTATTGCAGACAAAGGGCTCCTCTTACTACTTATCTGCAGGGGTCAAAGTACAGGTTTTATTTTAGCTGCTGAATAAAACTCTGCAGCTCACAGACACACATCCTCTGGGGGATAGAAAATATTGTAAGTGCCAGTACATTTCCCCTTCCTTTCTTTGCTACAGGTACTCCAGAGATCTGCATGGGGAAATGGCATTTAGCCAGGATGGTATTTTTATGAGAGGATTACTGAGAGACAGTAAGCTAAGAACAAGCTTAGAAACAAGGAACTTTGGGGTTTAGCGATGTCAGGGATGCACAGCACAGCCTTGGTAAACATCCTTATGTGTTCAGTACCTCAACCACTTCTGAAAAGTGGGAAGGTAAAAATCAGTAGGAAAACTATAGGAATTAACACATGTTTACACAGTGGTCTGAAAATACATGTAATTTATCCAAATATTTGTGCCTATTTTGTGCAAGACTGCAGAGCTGGAAATGAGTTCATAATATAACCAATACACTGCTTCACTCACACACACTTCATGAGGCTTAAAATGGCTCCACAAGCACTGGGGGCTGAGTGCTCCTTTCCACTGCAATGCCTGAATTACTGTATGAAAAACAGTTTTAAATGGTGCCATTATATCCCCCTTTCTTCAGATGGAATTATACACAGTCAATCCCTCCCCAACTCAAAGTCCAAGCACCTTTTCTCCTACTCCTGTTGCTTATGATATGCTGGAGACAGAATGAACTCAGGGAGTGCCCAGCCCCCAGTTATCTGTGCTCTCTTGGTACAGTGGGACATGCTAACCACAGTCATCACAAACTTCACATTCTTTGCTTTGTGTGTCTTATTCCCAGCTTTATTATTATTTGGAGACTGTATTTAAAGTTCTGAAGAGTGAAGATTGACAGCCAAGTACCATTTAAATAGGAAACATGCGCAAAGCCCGGCTGAATGTTTAACAAGGTCATTTTATTTCCACAAGCACAAAATAACAAACAGTTCTACCATGTCAAAATGGGCAGTAATTTTATTTGACAGCTAAGATTATGGTCTGGGTATGTAGTAACATTTATTGGCAATCCTGCCAGTTGGATATGATTGTGAACTGAGCATAGTTAAGAAAAATGGGAACGCATTTCTTTTGTGACATGAAAGGGCCCTTTCAAAATGCTTCTTCAAATCAATGGATTTCTATGCCCTGCATGTATAATTCAGACCCACAGAGCAAAGAACCAATATGCACATGATTGACTCCCTATGCATTCCTGAATGCTAATGTCAATGCAATCAGCAAAGATAGATACAGAAAAAAACCCCATGTTTTCCTTATTTTTAGATTAACAGCAGAACTCAAGATAAGTAAACTGAGTTTATGTTCCATTTTCCAAAACAGTTCTCCTTAAAACTGCAAAATGTAAAGCTTAGATATGAAACAAAGACATCTCATTTAAGTTGGAAATAACAGTTTAATGGCAGAAGCTTGCCCATTTTGCTCTTCATTTCCCTTTCTAAAGTGTCTCAAGGCTTAAATAAAAACAATGCCAATTTTTAAACTTGCAATAAATATTAAATGAATAAACACCTTTTGGGAATTAATTCAGTCTGTGTCAAGTTATACTGTAGAAAGATAATCAAAAGAATCCCCAATGTACAGGGCTGTGAAATATTAGGAAGTGTTAAATAGTATAGAAAATATTCTAGTTAATTAAGCTTACCTTTTCTTGCCAGTGTAATATGCCAATTATTGCCAGGATGAAAACACAGACACCAATTAAGGCTATAGCTGTGAGCAGTACAATGTTACTCGGGGTCAAATACAGCTTGGCACTCCAGCTATACAAAGGAAGAAAATCCAAGGAAACATTAACACTCTTCATTAAGAAGCAGAAAACAGATTTAACTTACAAAGATGAAAAGAACCTGTTGGGGTAGGACAGGTGACAACTTGGTCTACAGAAATGAGTGGCTCTACCTGGAGACTGAAGCTTAATGATGTTTACTTGGAAATACATCACTTAATGGAATGATTTTCAAGTAATACCATGTCTAAATGCAGTTTCTGGTTAACTTTTTATGAGTGCCACAGATATCCTCAGGGAACGAGTTTTTTCTCATTAGGAGATTTATCTCCTGCCCTGCTTGGGCCAAGGGAAAATGCCTAAGGAAGCCTTCCCCAGCAGTGCCTGGGGCCCTGCAGAAGCAGAGGGAAATGAGTCTCTAAGATGTTTCCTCCACATGAGAAGCTGCTCTTGGACAGGCTCATGGGGCCAGTTCTCTCAGTGTGATGTTTACCCAGGGACAGCTGCAGTTCTAGGCAATATACCCAGTGCATTATGGCAGCTGGAATGCTGGAAAGCAACAAAATTAAACACTTTGAGGGCTTCTGGAACACATCCCTCAATCCATGGGGGTCCTGAGGCCCAGGGAACACCCTTCTTGTCCTACAGCTTCCTGTCAGGGACAGCTGTCAGCAGCAGGCTCGGTGTTGAGGCAGCACTGAGGCCTCTCCTCTGGGGATTCTATCCTCTGCTATTCTACACTGTCCATAAAATCCCTTTAAAGAAATGCACAAATAGTTTAAGGATGGCAGAAATTCTTTTGTGTAACACACACCTTAAAATACCTCCAGACTATAACTAAATTTTCATCTGGCAGATGTTATTTCTGTGGCTGTTAATTAGCAGCTCAAGCAGCACATCACTTCTTAACTGTTATTTGTCCTATAGTAAAATTAACTGCTGAAACTGATGTCAGAATCATTTCTGCATGATAAATGCAACTGACCTCACTGGTAGATCAAGCGGCAAAAAGCAGCTGGAATATTTGGCTAATGTTTTGTCTCAGAGCAGCAGAGAGAAACATGCTCTCTTTGTGGGATAAACATTTCAATTGCAGAGTGCATTCTGTGTTCAAGCTCTTGTGTAACCAACCCCTTCACCTTTACTTAAAAACATTTGTACCTCTACCAACAGCTACTGCATTCAGAAGGGCTCAAGCCAAAGCTCTTCCATGGAACTAGACAGAAATTGCATGTTTGGTGCAACAAAAATGCTTAATTCAGCCATTATCATGCTTTTTTGTAATGTGTCAATAAGGACGTTGGTAAATCTAGCAACTATGTTATTATTTGCAGCAGTTGAGCTGGTAAAACATTTTGCTTGTTTGTATGAGCTGGTAATAGACTTTGATTGTTTATGGGCACCGTGTGAGAGAAGGATCCTGCCTGGGGACCCTGCACCTCAGAACTGTCCCCCTGCCCTTGTTCTTCAACTCACCTTTATACAGGTCACTATTTTTAAACCCACCCATAGTGCCTAATTTAAACTGTGTGTTAATGTAACTTTGTGAAGTGCAAATCAAAATGCTGGAGTTACCTTCGAGGAACATTATGAGGATAGGGAATGACTATAAGCTGGGAGTTTGGTATGATAGCTGTCCATTCCTGTTTTCTTATGGACTGAAAGAAAAACAAAGGCTCTGTCAATTCCTAACAAAACAACATACTTGAAAAAAATTCTCTGTTGAAACATAAAAGGAGAAACAAAAAAACAGGTTTTTTTAAAGAATTTTAAATATAAGTGATTAATCCCTTACCTTTGTATAAACTTTTTGTTCTGAAAGCTCCAAAGTGCTTTCAAAAAAAAAACCCCAGAAGTAAAAAGCAAAATAACTATTGCTACATGAAACACAGCATCTGCTTAAAAAGTACAAAGCAGTAATAAGGAAAGAACTGACTCTACAAAGGAGGCAGGCAAAGTGATTATCCAAATCAGCATCTGGCCAGTTCAGGTACCCTGCTTTTTACAGTAGTACCATCACATCTTTAAAGACTGAAAATGGTGAGGACCCCACTTTTATGTTTCAGAGAATCACAGTGATCTCCACCTCCCATGTACTGATCATGGTTTTATCACTGAGGCAGAAAGGATTATGTGAGTTACAGGCTGGCCTTACAGCTATTACAGTCCATAATAATTGGACTCTCAGATCTAACACCCATTTGCCCTACAAACAAGCACCACATACCTGTGCTGACACTCAGAGACAGCTTCAGTCAGCCTGTGCTCTCAGTGTTGGCTTCAGAGCTTTACACCCCCCCAAACCCCAGGCATACGTTGTTTTTTATGGCAAACTTCTCTGGATTCAAAACCAAGTGTGTCCCTAGCAGTACTTCCATCCAAACCCTTTTAGGAAAGGTAACACCATGAACATTAGCTTGACAATGTGGAGTGTGACCTCACCTTCTCTCCCAGGGGCCGAGGGATGCCAACGTACAAGTGGTCGAGGAAGTTGGCGCTGCGCCCCAAGCCCAGCACGTTGTAGGGCAGCTGCAGAGAGTAATGAGCTGACTGGCTGAGCTGGCCAGCTGCAAGCAAAGCACAGGAGAAGTCTCAGGAGGTATGTGGGGGGGGGAAAGCCCCAATCGATCAACCCCCCCCAAGCCACCCACTTGCTACACATTTATTTTGATATGAAGAGTGCCAAGCCTTTTGCCCCATTGATTTACAAGATCAGACTTGACATGTGAAGGTTCACTTTAATTCCTGTTAATCAGTAATTTCTACTGAGTCACAAAATTAGCTAAGAAAATCTAATGAACAAATGGTCAAATAATAAATTGATTTAATGAAAACAGGATTACAGTGGTTGCAAGTTAATAATAATTAAAGGAGAAACTGTAGGGGGAAAATAATATTCTTGCTTTCCTGAAAGGGCAGTGGGGAAACATACAAGTGTTGCAGCTACCAACAAGTTCACTGGCAGCCCATTTCCAAAGTATCCAGTTAAATTAAAAAAAACCCTTGTAATCTTTTAATTTCTGGCAAAGAGATTCAGATCCTCTGTAGATTCCTTATTCACTCTCTGAAAGCCTCTTAGTGAGTGATCTGGTTACACAGCATAAAACACTGGCAATTCAGCCCTTCACAGCATTAACAGCAACGAGTTCAAGGGATACTTGACAGCCACAGGCAGCTTTAGGTGACCAACAGAAGAGTTTTCCACAAGGATGGGACATACTCAGTGTTTTTAAAGTGTCAGATTTTTCTCTGCTTTGACCCCTGACATACTATGCCTGAAACCGGAAATCATAAATTAAGTGACAAAACACAACAGAATGTGAAATAAAGAACAGGAATTCACATTTTGTACTGAATTTACAGCCAGCTCCTTTTCCCTCTCCACACTCCCATCCGAGGCTCAATTCTGGAAATTATCACTTTGCTTCAGTGATGATAATTTTGAACTCCTATTCACTATAATGGTTACCTCACGTTCTCTTTCCCTGAACCTTCACCAGCTCCGGCAGAAGCCACTTGCCCTTTGCTGTCAGACATGTTTTGAAACAGGCCTGTTTAATCATGAGGTAAATATTCTGTATCACTGTAGTTTTAGAGCTATGATGATTTATTTTAAAAAGCAAGATAAATGTCAACTAAATACAGAGCTCCAGATGAGATCCGAAAAATCAGCTTGATGCAGTTACCTCCTTATTAAGCTAAAATGCTATTAGCCAAAAAGAACAGTAACAGTCTTCCTAAAGATGATGCATGCCTTAGATTTACTTCTCCCCCATGGAGAAGCACCAATGGGCAAGCAAAAGAGGAAACAGTTGAAGTGGATTTGTACTGTCAGCCCTCTGCTGAGAGGGCAGGGTGGGTGTGCACATGGGTAGGGAAATGATGGGGGCTGTGGCACCAAACACTGACTGAGCAGCCTGACCTTCCCTGCTGTGTCCCTGCCTTCCCTTGCAGGATCCTGGCTAGAGTGCTCCATCTCCAAGTGTCATTTTCCAAATCTAAAGTGTGACTAATTCTCCAATTAGAGTAAACATGTAACACCTGAAAGCTCTGGTTACCAACATCAAAGTAGCAAGCAAGGAGCAAAAGTGGGTTTACTAAATTTGATTGAGTTATTAAAACAAACAAGGTATATGTCAAAAGATAATAAAGAATTTTAAAATTGGTTTCTCTGATGCTGAAGGGCTTTCCCCCCAAAAGAAGGTCCTGCTGTAACATGTAACATTAAAAAGCTTTTAGAATTGCTTTTGAGTGAAACATTTAGGATCATGAGAAGGCTGCACCTATGATCTTGCTTTTTCTTTTCATCATACCAGTGAAATGAACGTCAACTAAATTAAAGGAAATAAAAGAAAATGTCATATACTGTGTGCAGTCAGCCTCAAAGAGGTTAGAGAGTCAGACACTGCAGCTGCAGTTCTTAAAGCACTGAATAATTTCATGGCTACTAACACTGGTTCTTATGCCTACTAAGGTAAGATAATGAAATCTTACACTTCAGCATGTAAATAGATCATTTGCAAAGGTCAGAAAGGAATGTTTTCTTCTACACAGCAGGTAGAAAATGTGCACATACCTATTTTTTCATTTGCCTTTACAAGTGGAAGGCATTAGGCAGGCAGGATGATAGCACATAGAAGGTTCTAGTTTGCACTAAAGCTGACTAAGCACAGGAGATCTCAGACTATTTCTTGCATTACTCCCCCTATATCTATTATAAATTCTGTTTGATGCTTACCGAAATGTTCCACTCAGAATTGCAACCAAGTAATTAAGAATGACAACTGCTCATCTGAGCAACATAAAAGCCCTGAACCAAGATGAACAATAAAAAGAGAAATTACAGAGAGTACTGTCAACAGTTTATTGTCATATCTGAAGTTCTCAGTCACTGGTAATTAATTTACTTATGAAAATATTTCAAATTTAATTTAAATAGCAATCCTAGCAATTTGCCCTGTTGTAAAACTACTGTAAACAGCTTTCTACTTATTCCAAGAAAATACTGTAGCATCTTCAAGGAGGAGGGTGGGATTTATTTCTTACACTAAAATTGTTCTTTAGGCTTTGGGAGGCCTGTGCAGGCAGGATGGAGGAAGTGGCTGTTCTTCACAGTTTGTTTCACTTCATCAGGAGAACTGTTACTATAAACAAGAATTGAAAAACCTCCTCCTGACAATGCTACATGTTTTTCTTTCTGACACTACTTTAAAAGCTATTCAACACTATGTCTTTTGCCTTATGCTTCTTGTTTCAAAGCTGTTATTTTGGAGCATACAGATATCATGGGCTATGGTACTGGGTACAAGTAGCACACATAAAATTTTTGTTTTAAATCATAAATCATTATGTTTATTCCTTCAAAACCCCTTGGGCAGAATAAAACCCTCAACATTTTAGGACATGGTTTTCAGTGGTTTCAGCCTGTCAGAGATCAGATTTGTAAGAAACAGCTAACAACGTTGGGCAGCCAAACCTCACAAGATTTTGCAGAGTTTGATATTCAGAAACCATCCTGGACATCTCTGAATCAATCTCCTCACTTTTGAAGTCTGGCATATAAAACTGGAAAGCAATATGTGTCATTAACCTTTCCCAAGTCTTGTCTGAAAAACAGTGATGTGTCATCTGTGACACACACAGTCCTTGTTCTCTGATACCTGAATTAAGTCATTTTCCTTCTGCTCCCACTATCCTGGTGCAAACTTGCTGAAGGCTCAAGGGTACCTGCACTGCCCTGAGCTGACCTGGAACATCCCCAGCAGCCTATTCCAGGCAGCAGAAGGCCTTAAATGAAGCATTTCACTTTCTGAAGGGGAGGTGATTGCACAGCCTGCCCTTGTTTAAACAGCTCTGCTAACACGTGATACTGGGTTTATGAACAGCCTGGCTGAACATACATAAATAGATGCACAATACTGATAGTGTTCAATCAGTTTAAATAAGCTTATTTGGTGAAATTAAATAGAGCAGAACATACAAGATCACTACACAGAACTGAAAGACTAACGGAAAATGATTTCCAACTTGTGCTTTCCTGAAGCCCCATTCTTCTTATTTTTTATGATTTTCTTGACAAAATACCCTTTGCATTTAAGTAGTCAATTAAAGTCATTCAGATTAATTCAAAATACAGTAATAATATTTAGGCTTTCAAAAGTTGCCCAAAATTGAATATATTAGGGCTGAATAACTAAATGTATTTTCATAAATAAAAATGTTATATCATTATTGCTTCCAGTCACTACATTTTCCTCTAATTTGCAAAATGATGCATTTATCAGGAGCCTTAATACATTCACCAGAATAGTAACTGAAACCCCACGAAACCTCAGGCAGTTAGAAAATGTAACAAGGAGTTGCTTTGTTTTAGATACACGTTATTTTCCACCTGTTGACAACGTAGGCACCTTTCCTGGTTAAAAACCCAGTATCTGAGCTGTAGCCTTTAGTCTCAGCCTTGGATGTTAATTCTGTACCATCACTTACCTTAGCACTGAGGTCCACACGTGAATGACTGCCTTTAGATTACATAAACATCCTAGAAAGAGTAAATGCTATTCCAAAAAGTGCTGCACAGCTCTGAACAACACACAGAGCAGCTGAACAAGACAAACCAGTTCAAGGTGTAAGTACAACTTCACAGTGACCCTGTGTCACTTCAGCTGCACGGCTGAGACACTACAGGGATGGTTAATTCACAGCCACTCTCAGCACTGGGCTATGGTGCACAAAGTGTTGCCCCATCTTTTGAAGCTGGCAGCACTTTCTTTTACTTGAAAATACGCCAGAACAACTTACTGCAAGAGAAAGGGAAAATATAACTGATAGTAATTACACACCCATGGAATATGCTTAAGAATTTACAAAGCAGCTTTCAGAAAAAAAACCCCACCAAAATCAAACAAAAGCCCAACAACTTCAAACTTGAAAGCTTTGGTTTCTTGGCTTTAGTTGAAAGCTTTACTTCAGTTCCATTATTACTGCCTTTGGAGCTGTAAGTCACTGGTTGGAAAAACTGTGGAGAAAGAGCTCTTTTTCTGCTTAAAATTATGCAGTATCCAGCTTTCCAAGGGCCAAGGGTGTTTCCCTGTCCTCCTCAGCTGGTTCCCTCTTCTCCTTAGTCTATCCAATAGGAAATTCCAGATCAATGCAGTACACAACTTCACCTCTCAGCCTTTCCTGCAATACCTTATTCTGGAGCTCCAGAGGTAAGACAGGGGAGGGAATTCAAAGTGCACACTTGGACACCGATGACCTGCAGTGCTGCCAACGCTTCTGATGCTTCCTCTGCAAAGCCAAACTCCAAACCTGACTCCTTTATATGAGAATATATATTTTCATGAAAGGTAACTTTGCACTATAAAATTGTAGAAGTAAAATTAGTAACTCCATAAAACTCCTCACACAATAAAATTATCAAATTGCTGATATTCCAATCACATGCACAGGGCAAAGTTGTGTCAGTTGCAATGCCTAAATATCTGAGGTCTGCTAATATTGCATGCAACATTAAAAGTTCAAATAGTTTTCTAAACAAAAGGGAGTTATATAGAAAAACACACTGGCAGGATATTCCCACCTATAGCAACCAGAAAATCCCTCTTAATAGTATCCAGCTATTCAATTATTAAATTATTCCAGCTTGTTCCATGAATACACTCTTCTTTCTATATAGTGGAATTCTACACAATGAACCCTGCAGTGTCAAATGGCCTTTGAAAATAGGCTTATTTTGCTTTTTTTCTGGCACATATTGCAACATTTATGTTTAAATTCGTGACTATAATGGCTGCTAGACATTTGTGTTCACCTCACCATTCAATTTAGTTAAACAGCAGGAGAACTCAATGCAACAACAGGGAAGAGTAAGCAGATTTCAAAAAACCAGAAGGGCACGACTTCACAGCATGTGAAAGGTCATTCTGCCATGGAAGGCTGAAAACAAAACAAAGCAAAACCAGCAAAATGAAAGGGCTCTGAAAGAAGAGCTGCAAAGGCCATCAGCCCACACAGCTTCACTCACACAGATGCTTAAACAAATCATGACTTGATCCATACGAGCCACTCAATGAAGCTGCTCGTGACCATCTCACAGCCCACATGTGGGTATGGATCCCTGAGTAAACCTTTACTGCTCTGCTCTTCCTGGCCCACAGCATTAGTAAATTTGCTAGACACAAGCTCCAATTATGACCCTATTTATTTCCAACTCTATCAGCGTATTTTCACTTCAAGAGAGAAAATTAAGATGTAGCACAGGCTGAAACACAGAAAATACTCTCCCCAAAGCCTGGAAATGCAGATGTAGAGCTGAAGATCCTGACACCAACACTCAACTGTGGGATCCCCTTAAAAACAACAGCTCCAAGAGAAATGGGCAGTGGAGAAGGCAGATCACGGGAAACGGATCAGAGAGCACTTCAATTTGAGTTTGTGGACTTTTCCCAGATTTACACCCAGACCTGATCTGATCTCAAGCATGAAATTCCTTAAATATTGGAAGAAGCTGTTGCAGTTGATTTTCCCCTCAGGGAGAGGAGGGCTGTGGAGATACTACCCAGGATGCAAGGCCCAGCTGTTCTCAGTCCTAGTGCTCCTGTTGGCAACTGCTGTTCCTGTAGCTAATTTAACAGGAGTTCTGGTTGTAAGGTTACAAGTGAAATGAGCAATGGGAAAGTAAAAGCAGAGAATACACACTAATTATTATTCTGATATCTTTTAACAACAACTGGAATGTTAATAGGAGAGAGAACAATTCTAACCATGTTTTTTAAAAAGCCCTCATAATTATGCAAATTTGCTGTCGTTAAGGCTTGGCAGATCAAAGAACCTTAAAATGAATTAGATAAGGACAGCCATATGGGCCTTTCTATTTTACTCTTTGCACGAATATTGCCTACATGAAAGGTACCATAATTCACCACTGAAGTCCTGCAGGATTTAGGAGATCAGAAGCAGAATGGGGACACTGCTCTGAGTACTTTAGGGGGGGATAACTTAGTGGCTGGTTCCAGTGGTCCTGCCAACACCTGTTCCCCTTTGAGAATAAATAACATCAGCTCACTTGGAGGGGGAACAAAAGAGGAATGCTGATTTTGGTTTCATTAGAAATAGGACCATGTTTTTACTCACATTACTTCTTGGGAAAGTGATTACTTATTTTAAAATTTTTATTATCTCATTATAGCTTTCACATAATTAAAAGCTTCAGATGTGGATTGCTCCATAATATAAGGAACGAAAATAAGTTGATGAAAATTAGCTTTAAAATAGTATATTGATGCCATACTTTTAAAAGCTTAATGTGGAAGAGATGTTTCGTAGGTCTATACGTGGCCCAAGAGTGCCATGTGGGTTTGGTACTGCCAGCACACATAAAAAGTATATAATACATAAATGTATTTCTTGACAGTCAAATAGAAGAGGATTATGATAGAATGGGCTGTTTCTCGAGATAACCTGTAGGCCAGGAATTCTCCTTAAAACATTCACTGAATTTTACAAATAAAGTAAAAGAATAAAGTCCAGCTACAAACTTAATAGAATACCTTCAGAAAACATGACTTTGTATAATTCCTGCAAGAACTTTTCAGTCTCAAAAAAAAAATCTATTAATTTATTAGTGCTGAGAAACTGATCAAAGGCAGCACTAGAAAATTCCCTGTAGCAATCCTGCTAGGGTCATAAAGGCACTTGGAATTCATTACTGTTATTTCATAATGTCAAAAAAGAAAAGGAAATTCATCATGTCTGGACTCTGTTAGGGTTTTATTATTGTAAATATGGTAGCAGTGGAGGCAATATAGCAGTATTAAATCATCTTTGATAGCTGTTCTTAGAGTAAACTGTAAAAACATCGCATTTCTGAAAGCTCTGCCCTCCCTAAAATACCCAAACAAACAAACAGCAAAGTCATAACCAACCAAACTCAGCAAACCCTAAAGACAAGGTTTAAGAAAAACATACTTGTTTTTGTTCTTGGAAGAGAGAAACAAACAAACAAACAATATTAGAAAAATGATACATGAAATAGGTGCACATTTTAAGCTAATTCTGTTCCACAGAGATATAAGGCATTTCTAAGCTCAATGCACTGTTCCATGACACAGGGGAAGAAAAATATCTTTATTTTGCCACTGGGCTATTCCCTAAGCTTGCCTAAGTGTCAAAGGGTCAAACAGACATAAACCAAACCCATCTAAACTTGTATTTCCTCAATGTGGGGTTTAGAATCAGTTCATACTGTTGTAAATTAACCTTTTAAGTAGGTATTCTGCACTTGAGATTTCCACTAATCCATTATTTTATCACCTTCTGATTAAAGTTCTATCAAGTTATACAAAAATTATTTTGAAAAGCAGTATGAAACACCCCCTTCAGATATGCCAAATTTCAGTCCTCTACAGTTCTATTTAGAGCTCAAATATAAAATATTTTTAAGACTCTACTAATACAGACTCTCCTACCTCTTACACATAATTTTCAAGTGAATTCTAAGTCTGAGATTTGTAATTAACACAGTAAGTAGTAAGAGTTAAAAACTTCTCTGACTACACGAACAATGAATTTAAATGAGTGTAATTACACTTAATCAAAAGTTATGCTGTTTATAGACAATTTATAGCACTTCCCTAAAGAAGAAGGAAGAAGAGCTATTTGATGGTTTTACTAATGTGTTTCTTAGGCAAAAAAATGTCCTTTTTGTTACTTAGAGTAATTCATCAATATTCCTGATTATCTAATAAGATTGTGATTCACAAGTCACGTCGCCAAAGGAGCCAGGAAGCTGTGCTGTCATTAAGTCAGTTTACAGTCACATGAGTGCACCAAATTTAGGCAGGCCTGCAGTAAGTCCCAGTGAGCCTGAAAGAATAAGCACATTGTACTCCTTTAAACCCATTTTTTCTTCATTTAGATGCCTGGTCACCCAATGGATGCACTCACTGAACTTTCTGTGGGAGGCTTGAAAGTTTTGTGACATAGAATTTATAGGAGTTTCCAGTAACTCTGATAGCAGTCCCAGAGAGGACAGAGGGGCAGTGTTACAGGTAACAGCACAGGAGAGATTCATGGTCTCCCATCTTCATCACACAGAGTTTTTACTCTTACTTTACTACTTTACTCCTCTCTGCCCCTCCCCTGAACTGTATTCCAAGCTTTTCTACTGTTGTTGTCTCAAAAAATCCCAGTGCTCACATGTCTTTCACCAAAGGAACAGGTACAACAGAATTACTGTATTCAACAGTCTATGTCTTCCCAGTACCCTCCCAGAAATTCTACACTACAGGAGCAAAGAGGGACCAGACCCCAAGATAACCAGACATCAAGAAGCACAGAAGAGAAAAGGCACTCCAGTGTGGATTAAAGTATCGTGACTAACACAGCAGGAACCTCTAGAGACCTGTCCTGAGGAAAACTATGCAAACAAGGTAGAAGCTGTGAAACCAGGCATGTCTGACCATGAATCCTGTATGTTCCAGTACAGAACCTGCAACCCCTTCAGCCTGATCTCCTCTCTGCCCCTCCCCAGTGCACGAGGCTTTGTCCTGCTGTGCTCCTTTGCTCCTGCTTGGGCAAGAACACTCCTGGCTGTGGGAACTGCAGCTGCCCCACACTGACCACATGGCCAGTCTGAGCACATTTTGGCTACTTTGGTTTTGGACTCCTGCACTATCTCAGGTGATTAAACAACTAGTCAAGCCACAAGGTGCATGAAGTTCTTGTCCCCATTTCTTTTGACCCTGTTACCTACTGATTCTTGGATACCTTGTAGTTCTTTTATTACTGGAAGGGATGCAGCCATTCCCTCTCCAGCCTCCTCAGGCTACTCATGGTTTTATCCTGTTACTCTGGCAGATGTAGTGAACAAATACATCCTGTGTTTTCTGATGTTATCCTAAGCCTTTCTCATATGGCTACTATGATTCTGTTTAGGTATTTCAAGGCCACTGTTGTTTCTTAATACATAATTGCTTAGGAAGTGCAGAAAAAGTGTATCATTAGAAGCTTATGCTATTTCACAAACTGATGATATTGTACCCAACAATTTTTCCAGATACAACCAACTGTTCAAGGCCAACTGGCACAGAAAGGACAGAAATAAAAATAAAGCAGTTTCAATATTTGTAATAAAAATGCAATCTGTAAAGAAAAAAGAGAAAATTGGGGGGGTTTGGCACAGGAAAGTGAAGGCACCATTCAAAACCATTCCCATTTCACTCTGCAATCTTTCCAGCTCTTTAGGTTGCTGAGATTATCTTACCTGAGCCATTTTTCAGGTAGCCATTGGCATCTACAGTGGTGTACATGATGTAAGGGCCAGGCTGATTAACTCCAAAGGGCTGTAAGGGGGGAGAAAAAGGCAGGCAAAATATTAGGAACAGACTAAACTATAGTAATTACACAGTGAACTGAAGAAAAATAATTTATTTTTTGTATTGTAATTTCAAAATCTTGCAACTGTCTCGGTCATAGCATTATGTGGAAAATAATTTTCAAAATGAGGGTAATCAGTTGGCTAAGTAACGTTTTGTTTCTCATGGAGACAGTAATACTGTTCAGTCCTCTGGCAAAAGGCTTAATGTTTCCCTGAAAGCCACAAGTAAAATAAAAAAACCTCTAAAAGTTGAAAGAATTAACTGCATGTTCTGAAAAAGCAGAACGCATTTGATGCTGTCTGGGAGAACACATGATCTTGATGGTATTGCTGAATAGAAAAATACCACTCAAAGTCCAATTTTTTATTATCATTTAGCAGCATTTCATTTAATTCATGAAAATGATTGAAGAGTTACTTGTTGAGTACCGGTATCCATCTTAAGCAAAATTCTCTTGAGGGAGAAAATGTACTTAAACATCAAAGTAGAGTCATGGGGGGAAAAATAAATAAATAAAACAAATAAATATCCAAGGAAGTTGTGTATTACCAAGTGATGAACCAGAACAAATACCCCCAAGTAAGAAGGGTTGGGAAACAAATACCTGCTATGGTGGGGAAGGGAAAGGATGGACAACAACTCCAAGAATAGATTTAAAGAATATATTTGCTTTTTCTTTTTTTAGTACTGATATTAGGGCATCACATCCAGTAAAGATCTTTCAAATAATTTACAGAAAGAACACTAAAAGTAGAGATGATGACACATTTCATGTCATGCCTCAAAAAACAGTCAGTTCTAAACTGTAACAGTAAGTGATAATGATGGCAGATGAGATCAAAGCCTGAAAATAATAATTGTTCAGAATGAAGTATAAGGAGACCACAAAGGTGCTCTTAATGCAGATCTCTGAAAGATGAGTAAATAAGGTGAAATTTGATATTTCTTTTGGTGCCAAATAACTGTACTTTGGCACAATATACTTTATGTTATTGTCTGACAGAGAACTTCTGTTACAGTGGAGGCAATAGCATTTCAGTGATCTTGATAATCAAATGGTCACTGACATCTGCTGTGAAGATTTGCTTTTTAAACCCTCTCTTTTTTTTTGTGATTAAGCCAATAATACTATCAAACTCATTGTTTTATAACAGAAATTAAGCTCTATGTCTTAAAATAGGCTTGAATAAAAAGTTGTCCCACTGGAAGCACTTTTTCTGTTTTCAAGTCAACACTCCATTTGATGTTTCTGCAGAGCTGAAGTGCTGCTGCTCCTCCTGATTCCTCTCAGTTCCATCTTTCACTGTGAACAGTGCTAAACAATTGGCTAACTGGCAGTTTGGTGGGTGAGCTGCAGGATCTCTGGAGATGATGAAAATGATGTAAATAGAAAAGAGCACATGTAGCTCTGCAGACTCCTCAGAGCCCACTGCATTTCCTTCCTTCGCTCTACCCACTCCTGCAGTTCAGCCCCAAAGCTCCTCCACGGCTCAGTCTGCCCCATAATCAGTTTAGCTGCACTTTCTACATGCCCAGAGCAAGCCTTGGCACAGCACACAGCCTGGGCATCCAGCTGGATGACCAAGTTTGCCCTGTGGCTGGTAAATCCCAGTGCCCCCAGGGCTGGGTAACAAAGCCCCTGCACAATCAGTCGATTGAGTTCAGCTCTGAACAGGCCCAGTGAAGGGTCTCAAAGACACACAGCTTGGCCAGTCCTGATTTGGATTACACATTCCTCCAGTCAATAACTCTTTAAACACATTGAGAGTTTTTGGTATAATTAGCCTTCAGCTTATTTGAAGCTAAATACTAATGCAAAGTCATAGTTCCACTTACTGTTATTTTCCGAGGACAGTCATTAGAACAGAGGCCGCTGAGAACTGCAAAAACAAGAAGTGTTTCTGTTCACAAGCCAGCCTGGAAGCACTAACTCTGAAACCTGCTGAGGTCTAGAAATAGTGTCAGGTACCCACTAAACCACAAAGAAAATGAATGCCTTCTATGTGACTTATGTCAAGGTATAACATTTCCCAGTCTGTATAAAGCAAACTTGTGGGCAGCAATGTACCTGCTGGTCACTGGTTTATCACACCTCACTGGTAAACCAGCTTCAATAGGAGAGATTTGACAGTTAAAAAAAATCCAAATTAAAACATTTTTGCAATTATTCTTAATTTCTAACCATTTAAAATACTGCCAGAGATTCAGCTTTACTGTTTTAACTGATAAAAAGGTAAAGGCTTTTCCTTCTGCAGAAGGCATACTTTCGAAACTTCATTTCAAGCAATTCACAAAAGCTGTAACAAACAAAAATCCCATTACCTATTTATTCTAATAATTCAAAAGTATTATAAGCAGATGTGTATAATGCTACTTAATATCTAAAGCCTGTAACAGTTGTTTAAAGCTTACTAGTTTCAGAATTCAGTTGCATTCAGAAATGTCTGTTAATCAACTAAACAACATACAATGAAATCCATCTGTTCTGTAACCCAGAACATCCTGTCACTGAGTGTCAGAACAAAGCAACAAACACCCCACACACAATAATCTGAGGTGTCATTCTGATGCAAAATTTGGACTTGGAGTGACAACAGTTTGGTTGAGCAGCAGGTCAGTAATGGCTGTGGGCAGGGAAGAGGATACACACCAGGCACTGGAGCCAAGGAAAAACATTCCTTCTCCATGAGTTATGGTATGCCAAAGCAACTATGGCAGACTGAGAACGAAGCTTTGGACCAGGTTTGAAGCAGGTCATTCTAACCACCAGGAGCTTTTTAAAGCATCTTCTGTCTACTCTAAGGCTCCATGGAGTTTAGGGTACAAAATGCTTGGGGCCAGTGAAATACTGCAGGGTGCCCATAAGATGTTCACAGTCCAATTAGAAATAATCAGAAATGGCACTGCTGTAGTGAAGGCATTTTTCTAATACCTTGTGTGTGAATATTAACACCTGTCAAGTTATCATTCTTTGCTTGTGATTTCAAAATGCTGAGATTTCTGAATACAGTAAAATCTAGCATTTTATACCATCCAAAACCCCCTAAAAATCTGGACAGGTAAGATGAATGTGTGGCAAAGCAGAATTTGAAGACTCTATATATGTCTACAAATAGACTTTTAAAGCTATGAGCTGATTTAATCTGTTATACATAAGTGTGTATGCAAGTAGAACCAACTCTTCCCATTTTGAGGCAAAAAGACACTGAAATTTGCTGTTCAGTTTCACTCCTGGAACAAATTACCTGACCAAGTAGATTTGACATCAGTTATAATGAGCAAAGCTGTTCTCACTGTCCATATGCCAAATAAGTGAACACAATGCATTTATTGTGGCACTAACTCTACAAAGCAGGTTTTGTTAGAAACACTCTCCCCTGTATCACAGTAAAAATATTTTTAGACACTCATTAATTCCCATTTCCTGGGCTTTCTATGCAAAAATACACACTAGAAGGGTGCTAAAAAAAGGCTTGCTCCAGTTTTTAAGATGGATTTACACTGAGTGAATCAAAAAGCATGTTGCAAATTACTCCTTTCCCACTAAAATATCACACTATTATAACTCTGATATGGCTTTGTGAAGTGTAAGATTTTTCCAGAGGATTTGCTGCATGCTTTTGGGAATTCCACTCCCCATACATGGTATTATTTAAAAGAAGGATTCCATCAGCATGATAAGTTATTATATGCTATTACTGTGAGAACAGAGCTCAGGCTAAGGAGCAAGCACTCAGTGCAGCAGCCCCAGCAGCAGCTGCAGTGCTGTTCATGGTATGGTGTGCAGAATGTGTGCTTTAGGAGGATGAGATGCCTTTAACATGAAGGCAAGCACAATTTTGAGAGGTGAACCTCTAGTTGTTCCTGTTGAGCTTTGTCCTTATAGGCTCCCATTTTTCACTCATTCTCAAGAAATCAATAGAGAAAGACAAGCAGTGAGCTCAGAGCTCAACACCTTTGCAGGGAAGACAGGGCAGGGGCAGCAATCTGAAAACCTAATTGCTCTTAATTACGACTATCAGATTAATTCACACACCCTGGCCACCTTCGCTGTGCTTTTCAGGTGAGCCGTGTTTTGTGTCACATGGTGCTTTCAGGCTGCAAACAACAAACTGACCCTCAGAACAGATCATGGACCGTAAGCAAAACATACACCACTCCAGCAGTCACTGAAGTGAAATCAGCTCATTTAGAATGAGGTTCTGCATCATTTCCACACGACAGACAGGAACTCCAGCAAAGCAGGTTTGGTATGGCAGAGGCACAGCCAAACTCACAGGAGTCCCTGCTGGAAGAAAACACTGGAACCACTCAAGGCACAGATGAACTCAAGTGCCCTCGGCTGTTGTTTCTGAGAACAGGCAGTCACTGTGGGCAGGCAAAGCACAGTCCCTGTAATGTCTCTGGGTTCCTTTCTGCCTCACCATGGCATACGTATTAATGTATGCAGGCATCATTACATTTATTACTTCAATTAGTGAATCATGAGCTAATCTTCCTCCGAATTTTAAACAGCATCACACAATTAAAATGACAATATTTAAGCTGAATGACAGGTGTGTGTGTATCTATGACCATTTTTATAATGGCAGTACCCTGTTATGTGAGGAGGTAGGTGAAGGTGTTATACAGGAGATTCACAGATTGGGCCTCCCATGTCCAGCTATTCCAACCTTTTCCCTCAAAGTCCATTAAGTGTAGGAGCCAATTCCTTAATCTAGTTGTCAGACCTCTAATGTTGCTAACTGCAGTTTCTCCAGGCATTTATGTTAGTACTTCACACATTGTCATTTAGGACATTTTTCTTCCTATTTACTCTTCAGTTACTTTATGTTGTATCCTGCACAGACACACAGAACACTCCCCTCCCTGTTATGCACCACGATGGACTGAAGACATGGATCTTCTTTACATTTCTCTTTTAGCCTGAATAACTTGGTTCCAATGTGGTTTTTTCCCTGCAGGTCATATTTTTAAACACTCGATAATTCTTGTTTTTTTTCTTCAGAAGACAGGAGAGAAAAGGATGTTTAAAGAGTTAGTGTCTATCTTTAGAATTTTGCTGGGATGCAGAAGGAAAGGTCCAGGATCAATGGGAAGCTTTAGCTTAGTGACAAATAAGACATACATTCTTGTAAAAAAACACACAGTCAAGAAACAACGAACATTTACTTAAAGGTCGCTGTGGCCAACACATATATTAAAAACAGCTAAAGCACTGAAAATAGTGGTCAGAATTACTCTGGATTTTAATAAGTAAACTAAAAAAAAAACCCAACAACCCCCCCTTTGAAATGAAACAAAGCTGCCTGATCCAAGCTCAGATTCTGCAATGAGATTTCTGCCATCCCCTCACATTTCCCACACAGTGCCTTTTCTTTTCTAAATTTATCTCACACAGAGCATTACCACAATGTTTTCATAGACAAAGGTTTAAATACTCATATTCTTCTCAACCTCCCATATGACTTGATTATACAGTGATAACTTACCAATAACTTTAACAAAATAGGCATCTGCTTCAAAGTTATTTTTCAGTGTATGGATAGCAAAGTCCTTGTTGGAGTAGCCTTTGCTTAGCACAATGATATCCAAGATTCCCTAGAAGAAAAAACCCACAAGTTTACATTAGAATGATTATTTAGTCTAATTAACATCCAAATTCTCTCACAGACAAAAAGACAAAAATACTGTGCAGCAAACTTTACAACTTCACTACTGATTTTAATCTTTTTCAAAAACCTTATTAATATAATGCCCGTTTCAGGCCAGAGTGGTCCACCCACAGGTACCCACGTGCTGCAATGCCAACGTTTGCCTTCCCAGGGCAGAGAGCCAGGCACAGCCACACAGAGAGTGTTTTCTGGGTAAAGAACTGAACTCACATCTTCATAGATGTCAAAGAAAGTCGCTACCACTGCGTCCTTGATCTGGTTGAGGTCCGAGAGCTCCCAGAACACTTTGAACATGCGGCGGGCGCTCCTGCAGCTCACGTTGTTGCAGGGGACATTTTCTAGTAAAAATGCTTGTTGATTGCTGTAAAACACAGACACACATAAACCAGTTTGTTTGTGATAAAGTCTAAATAAGAGACATTCCAAAAATATTGTAATTAAATAGTTTAGGTGTGCTGGAGTTAAATGTAATAGAACCAAAGATAGCAGCCACTGGATACTTGAAAATCCATAAGCACTTACGTGAACTTCACGGTCAGAATTACAGTCACTATGTCATGCCTGACTTAAAACAATGAATACACTAAATAAATGGGTCCAAATTAGCAGGAATAATTTAATTAACCACCCACTCAAAGGACTAAACATCACCTTACTTTATTCTAAAACAAGTACACCTGTCTGCCATTGTCCTTAATCCCTCCATGGTCCTTCAGCTTAAACATGTCCATGCTTTTTCACTATTTTATGACAACCTCTTCCCATCCCAAGTCCACTAATAAATTTTCTTACACATTGCATGATGTTTTAAGCAAATTTAATATTGAAGCAGATCTCTACTGGTATGTTTTCCATTGTTTCAAAGCAAAGTATAAACCACAGAACCCAGCCTACTAGCACAGTAAAACAGGACATGGCAAACCAAACTGGGCATTTACTGATGACTCCAGACACAAAGACAGGCTGCAATACTGAGACAAATGAGCAAAGCAAATTGTTTCAATTTCTCTTTTATATCATCTTGCCAAACACCTATTTAAAATTTGGAGGAAGTTTTACAAAGATTCTTTCTTTCAATTCAGATTTTTTTTTAATTGCTAGAAATTATCTAGGTGATAATTATTTGAATTACTGTCAAGTTTGCCTTACGCTCTGTGTACAGAATATTTATTGTTCAAGTCTAAATTGTAAGCCTCTTGAACAGATAGGCACAAGAAGTTTATTTACTGCAGGAATCTTTTTTATTTCTTTTCCTTGCATCTGCACTGTGAGAAAAAAAGAAAACATTAATCAAAGTAAGCCTGAGCATGGAAAGGCCACTTTCCCTCACCCTTTTGTATCAACAAGAGAAACATAAGACAAACAGTAGGAAGAAAAGAGCGATGTCAAACCCTAAAGAGATGCTGAAGACCCAAGAAGTGCACTGAGAAGAGCCATCTTGTAGATGCAATAAATAAATTCAGAGATGCAGCATCCCCTGCCCCACGTGCTACATCTCAGCATGGGAGGGAGAAATTTTGTGTGTGGGTTGTGCTGCAGCTACAGGGAGTTGCAGGGCCTTACTGTCTGTAGAGCGAAGAGCAATCAGCTCTTTGCTGCCTCCTCACCCCTTCAATTCTTTCTTAGGAGAACTCTGGACATCTGGATTCAGCCTATGAGCTGCCAGTTGAACCCCTGTATTATTTAGGCCTTTATTTCTGCTACATACTACAATTAGTAAGAGCAAGTTTATGACCCTCTTATTATTTAGAACCACATTTTGAAGATCTACCATCAATAAAAATCCCCCTGTAACAAAGATGATCATCTGCATCCTGAAAATGACAAACCAATGTCCTTGAAAGCCTATAGAGACAGACACTGCTGTAATGGTAAAACCTTAAAAATCAATGCTAAGGTGCTATACAAATGTGTAGCAGTCAGTGCCAAACAATTCACCTGAGAGAGAGAGAGAGAGAGGCATATCGCCCTTAACATGCTATTTGCAGCACTTTAAATACTTAGGTATAAACACCAATGCAGAGTGGCAGCTGAACTGTGTGCTGCCTGCATAACTTTAGACTTTGGGACAGTTATCTCTGATTTGGAACCTTCTGACCTCAGTCACCTCTGCAGCAAAGGTAAATTTAATAAGGCTGAATAACTATAAGAGAGCCTTAACACCAAAGAAAGGCTGAAGACTTATCTCAGTTTTATTTTAACATATTTCTTTGCAATTAGAATTAAATATTTACTGCTAATTTCATACATCTCTCATGCTGTCAGTTTTAGGCTGGTTCAGTCACAGTTATACTGGGGACATAGAAATGACTTATATCTCACTGCAGATGTTCAGAGTAATTGAATTTGCCTCTGGTTTTTTAGCTTTGCTCAATTACAATGTGCTCATCAATCCTACATTTAAAAGAAGTCCTCTATCCAACCTTACTTCTGACAAGTGACAACTAACAATGATTTAGGAAGAGATAATTTGGTCAAATAAGAGTCTTTCCGTATAAAGGATTAATACATATACATTAATTTAAAACTGAGCATGTACACCTAGAGAACTTTCCAGAAGTCTATCATACTCAGAAGTTCTTCATTCAGCTGCCCATATCCAATTGTTTTTATCTCCAAGTTTCAGTCTTTACTGTTATTTATTACCAGTGTCAGACAGAGATAATGTATTTCCAACTTTACCAGTGAAAAACACTCCCTTTGAGTAAGAGTGGAATTGAAAAGACTTAAATTACATGTTTGCAATACAAGATGCCAATTATTAGCATCTAATTGGAAACAAGTGTTAAACAAAATTTGTTTCATCTAATTAGATTTATAAACTCACATACAGTACTTACACTTTCAATGTCACCAGAGTCAATGTAAAAAGCCCAGCATGTGAAAAAATGAATACATTTAGGCAAGACTGGAAGTTCAGATGAACCAATTAGTAACTACTGATAAAATCCCTTCACCTCTTATTATTCTATATACACACACAATTTCTAATAGAGAATTCATGTATGTATGTAGCCTGAAGAAAAATCTGTGGACTTGAATTCTAATGGGCAGGTTTGGACTCAAGTCAGAAGTTAAAAGAATTTATACTGAACACATAAATATGTAAGAATCTGCTGTGACTTCAGCATCTCCACCTACTGGAATTTATTGACTCTCTGGGTTCAAACCCCCCCAACACTTCCAACCACGAGTGAGATTCCATTTTTCTGTTGTTGCTGGTAAGGAATGTCTCCGTGCCACGAGAATATTGCACACTTGATTTGAAATCAAAGGGATATGGCAGGAGCTGAAATGGAGTCTTACAACAGTTCTGAGTCCTGGGAGCTGTTAATCATTTTCCTGACTTGCCCACATGGCAGGACAGAAAACCAACGCTATGTCCAACCATCATACCTTTATTTCAGTCTTTTGTAGGTATTTGTAAGGGTTTGATCTGAAAGTACTTTCCTGAATTGTCATGGAAGCCTATAAATGGGGTTTAATCCTTTTCTTCCATTATCACATATCAGTGTATTTTCAGATGAACAAAATTGTTTCTGCCTCTTTTAACTTCTTTATGTTCCAGACAGCAACTAGAAACCAGGGCTTCCTAGACGATAGCACAGATTGAGGTCAAGAGTTTACAAAAATGCTTTTATCATTTAATCACAGTAATCAATCACTGAAATTAGATCTGTAGATGTAGCATGAAAGGCTTCAGAGAAAGAAATAAACAGCTTGATCCAGAAGTGTTTAAAATCGATTAAATAAGGTTTTCATTTTAATTTGCTCTAATTTAAGGACAGCTTTTAATTTAATTCCCACACTGTTTTAATTCTCTCCAATCAGTGACCCAGTTACACATTTTAAAAGGAAGTATTTGCTTAAGTCTCTCAGAAACAATGAATTAATATTCAATGTGACATTCCACTGTGAATGCAAAAAAAATGTGACTTTCATTCCCATCCCAAAGTACAAAGCGTGTTTTCGTTCCCTTTCTACAAATACTGGATACATTCAATGTTAACATGGAATCTATTTCTTATTTTTAGGTTACTTACTCTCTTTTTGCCAGACTTCCTCAGCTCCCTGAACCTCCCTTTAAATAACTTGTCAAATCATCTGCCAGGACCTTCAGCCCTTATACCTTATTGTGTCACTCAACTTTCGATGTCAAGTTTGAAATTAATTTTAGATGCACTCAACTGAATAAGCAAACAATTTCAGAAGCAGGGAGAACAGAGGTAAAAGTGTATCACAGCACTTCATTGCAAGGAAACACAGGCAGCTTCCTGGGCTTCTACAGCAGTAACTACTTACAAATAGCTTTTAATATGACATTATATTGCCATAATCTTAGACCAGGCAGAGGCTCCTAACAATCTTAAAACCATAAAATAACTTAAAATAAGTTTCTGAACTCCATATATCTTCAGGCACTCCTTCTGAAGTGCAGTAGCTATCAGGATACACACTAGAAGACATCCCATGGTGCAGCTCAAAGCACAAGACTTCTGGGGCTTCAGTAAAGCCAAAGACAACAACTGTACAGTTCTGATGTCACAGTATTTCTATGGCAAAGCAAAGGCCCTGGTTCTGGTTTGCTCTCTGACTCTCTGCAGTCTTTATTGAGTGGCTGCTGCACAGAAGATGCAAACTCCCAAGTGAGGCAGGTACGGAGGGAAAAACCTGCCACTCAGGGCCTGGGAGCTTTAACTTTGCTGTGCCAGGCCTGGGCAGTAACAGTATCGCCTCCTTCTCGTCTGCCATGTCTGAGCAGGAGCACCTGCTCTGCTGGTTATTTTAAGGCTCAGAGCCACAGAGACAGAGCTCAGCTGCTCCCAGCCTTGCCTCTGAATCACAGCACGGTGCTCCTCAAACTGGGTCATTTTTAGGTGTGTGTCAGTATCTGCAGAACTCTAACACAAAAATGTCAGTGGGTGGCTCATGTTTAGGCAACCCCTAGAAGATCTGAACTGACTTCCTGGACTTCAGCACCCAATTCTCTTACATATACACTCTCTGAAGCATCAAAGTGAGCTCCTCAGTTCTTTTCCTTATTAATTCAAAGTATGAACCTGCAGTCAAGCTTATCCAAAACACTACACAGAGGAAGATAATAAATACAACTGTTAGACAGACTTATTTTGCCTTGTAATGCACTAGTGCAAGTATTTGTCAAAGATTCTACTAAGGAAGACATTAAGACTCCATAAGGTACTGGTTAAAATACCTTTTACAAGCGATGACATGAGGAAGAAAAAGGGAATAGCATAAATAATCTTACACCTCTTCAGATGCTGGAAAAGCCAGTTGTGCAGCATCAGACAGACTCTAGTCAGGGCACAGCACGCTGCACATCTCCTGTCTGTGCTGAGGTTCACTGGCATCACAGTCTCCACAGCTCTTTCAAGTTTTTCTCAGAACAAACAATCTATTCATCATTCCTACTGCCAAGCAAAAGGCTGTTCACATGAAAACACGCTGCTTCACTTCAAGGTAAGGATAAGGACATGCCAGCAGGCCCAGGAGCAGGTGCCAGGTGAGAGCTGCCCACAGGCTCCTCCATCTCCACAAGCCATGGCACAGCACAGGGAGCACCTCCTCGGGTCAGCTGCTATGTGGATCACTGACTCCTCAAGGTAAGCAGGCTCCCTGGAAGCATCCCTGCATGCCCTGTCCCACCTAGCACCAGATGGTAGCAACACAAAATACTGGGAAAACAAGTAAAGAGGAAAAGGGTTTTTAAATTTTTTAAAAAGAAGAGAAAGATTGTACTGACAAATTTAACAGGAAGGGTTAGAAGCTCCTTTTTGGGGGTGTTACTTATTTTTGGGATGTGTTATTTATCTTCAGTTCAAGTTGGACAATTAAAAAATAGAGTTGGACAATATAAACCCACTGGCAAATTATGAGGTGTATCTAAAATTCCTGCTTTCAAAAGGGGCAAATCACTATTGCATTTTTCAGCAGTCACCAGTCAGTGCTCGCTGACCAGGTTCCCCAACTCTCCAGCCTGGTGTTACTGGTCAGCACTGAAAGCTGAAATCAGGGTTTTTGCAGAAGATCACTTGGGAAAGGAAAAGGAGAGAATCAGCTCCTGTCATCTGGGAGGAGCACCTAAAAGGCTGCCTGCCTCATAGTGCAATTCCCCACCAGGAGTCACAGTTTGAGCCTGTACAATCATGCATTCTGAACACAGCACGGAAATGCACATTCTTGCAGAGAATGGAAATGCACAGTCTCTGCTAAGTGTTTCCCTTTTAACAGAGATCAAAAGCCTTGTTCACTTGATAACATGAATGAGATGCACTAAAGTTAGTAATTTGTCTGACTGATGATTGAACATGCACCTGATAGTTTTATTTCTTGGTTTGCATATACTCTACCTTCCAGAAGTGTTCTTGAGTATAGCAAGAGCATCTGGGTAGCCATCCATATTGTAATCTCCAATATGAAGTGTAATTGGAAAGGAAATTTCTGTTGAAGATTTGTCATTCTGATATGGTACAAAGCCCCAGACTGTGTCTTTATTTCTGAAATCTTGCAAGATGGGAATCCACTGTAAAATAAAACAAAAAAAGAACAGCTAAGTAAAGCAATCCATTTTATTTATTTAACAAGGTAACTCTATTTAAAGCAGCTGACATTTCTTCATCAGGATTCTTAGCCATTTACAAACTTTCATAGAGGAAATAAGGATTATTTCCTAACTGTCACCAAATGAAAAAAATTAATCTGAGTATTTTCTATATGCACTAAACTATTCCAGAACAGGAAAACGTAGTTAAGGTTGTAAGAAGAAAGGACATAAAGGACTTGTGTTTTGGAATGTGTAAAGTATATGGAGATATTCAGAACACCTTAACTGAAATTCAGGCTTGCCTGGAATCTCTGCTAATCCTTAAGTGTAGGAAAGCCCAAACCACCAGGGCCTTGAAATCCCCAGTCTCATGTTTTCCCCTGGAATTGCAAGCAACAGGCATCATTAAAGCTGGAGGACTGATGGGGGATATAGAACTGCTGGATACCATCAGTGTGCTTCAGGACAGCATGGCCACCCAGACCTGAATTCAGTGCTGGCTCCTGCTTAAGGGAGGAGGCTGCATCTCCTAAGGTTCATTGCAGCTCCAATGATTCTTTTATTCATGGATATTTAGAAGTTCAAGAGCTTCAATTCCCCTCCTATCTCCCCAGCAGCACCAGATACTGAAACGTTTGATAAGAAATTAAGATTAAAGTATCAAACTGAAAGTACAAAAGAAATGCAAAGTATAATTTCTCCAGGACAAGAAATGGAAATGCATCTGCACTTACTTTCCAAAGTGCTGCAGAGGTGCTAAATAGGAATTTATCTTAATTAAAATCAAAGTAATTTCTCAAGTTAGTATGAAGCTGAAGTACCAGGGTTAACATTTCAATGCTACAGAAAAATTCAGTGCCATTTTTAAAGTCAGAAGTAATTTTATATGTCAACTAACTGTCAATGCCTTCAAAAGGACAGAAGGGTGCCATCTTAAAGGATCACTGTCACCAACATCAAAAGCACTTAACAGATCATACATGTCTCTCATCCAAGCCTTAATTTAGCTATTTCAGGAACCAGAATGAGATCCATGACAGTGTCATTTGCTGCTGTGGAGAGACTCCCTCGCTAATGCAATCCAGTAGTCAACACCATTCCTGCCACATGGCAATCATGTGTGACACTTGCCTGGTCCCTTGAGATGACATATAACCATAGAACATATCAGAGGAGCCCCCCAGATTATTAAACAAGTGCACTGAGGTCAGCTTTGTTTGGGTATCACACGTGGCTTAGAAGCCTGGGATGGTTCTGCCCAGCCCCACACACACTCAGGGTATGTCTGCCCACGTAGGGGATGGCATTTGAACTGCAGTGATGATCCACAACACTCCTGCTGAACACTCAAAGTTGAAATTAGACTTATTTGGACCCCCACATCCTGTGACATACACATGTCTATTTAGCTTTAGTTTGGAAAAAAAATCTAAGAAACGGAAAAGAAGAAAAAGACTCAACCCGAGGGAAATTCTTCAAAGGGTAAGATTTCTTAGCAGTTATTTGTCATGCAGAAGACAGATGAGACAATATTACTGCAAATACTGTAATTTTGAAAAACACTGATTGAAATCAGAACCATGAAATATGATAGAGCTTTTACTTTACACGGTATCATTCACACAGTCATCGCAGTGAAATCCAATTATATCCATCATATACTTTTTAAATGTTCCCATGTACGGTAGCACTGCTTTAAAGAAGAAAAATTAAAAATGCATTTTTAGGCACCAGTATGAATTGGTATTCTCCTTTTACTCTGTTCAGAGTGACTCATAGAAGGCTATTTTACAATCCTACAGTCTACGCTGAGATATAAAACAATAGGGGAGCAAACCGTCACCTATTGCTACAAACCATGAGCCCCATGCAGGCCCACGGACCCAGCTGGCACTGCTCACAGGAGGGATTGTGTAACACTGCCACAGCATCAGTGCTGTTTGGTGTCCAGCCAGAGCACACTGCAGCCCCAGTGCAACTGCTTAACTGCTCCAATCAGAGCCATCCACACTTTTGGGGAGACTCGTTCGGAATATTTCTATTATGAATGTGATGCAGGATTAATTGTTCGTGTGCCTCAGGACATGTATTTTAGTACAGAAGGCAAAAAAAGAATATGTCTTTGTCAACAACATAAATATACTTCTTTTATATTTGATAATCCAGACAATTATTTGAAGCTTCATGTTTGCTGTTACTATTTTAATAGGAAAATAATAAACTGGGTTTTTTCCTTCACTTATCCTAAGATAGAAATAGGTGGGTATAATGAGGACACACAAAGCTATTTTTTCCAGTTTTCTGATCACACAATTTCTACTACACAGCTCAGATGAAAAAAGATTGAAAAATAGAATGAGTGTATCTAAAAGAAATTTTAAATGACCACATAAAATTCAGCCAGAGAAATCAGATTTACTTGTCCTCTTTCTGTTAAATTCCATTGCATGCCACTAACATCATTACTTAGAACATTTATATGGCTATTTTTGATCCTTTGATTGATGATTTTGTGGCTAAAAAAGGAAAAATATTTAAGTGTTTGAAAATTTGTTTTTAAACTCTTCAAAACCTTTTTTTTTAACCAGTAGGAAAGAGAATGCTTTAGGGCCATGGAAAGACAGCACCTCTTTCATTCTGGAAAAGATCTGGGGTATTTGAGAAACATTTAAAACTCATTGCACTCACCCCACTTAACTGAAAAGGGCTCATTTCTTGCCAAGTCCCCATTCTCCTGTACACTGGGAAGGCACCTCTCTTGCTCCAAAGCCTGGCAGGTCTTTGAGCTCAGACTGTGGGATTGACACAGCTCCATTTCTGAACTATGGCCACAAACCTACAGAGCACAACCCTCTCTCCCCACAACAGGACACAGGCAGGGGGGCAGCTGCCAGCCAGAAGTTTGCAAACTGGTGCCCATTCTTGGCCAACACACTTTCTGGAAATGCCAGGGACTCTCCTACTCTATATGAGAAACATCATCCCACCCTACAGAAAGAGGAGCATCAAGAGTGGCCTGCAAGAGCTGCCCCTCTCAGTGTCCCTAATTCAGCTGCACACAACAAACAGCCCCGTGATTTCAGGATGCATTAGGCTTTCAGTGCCTACAAAGGTCACCTGAATCCCTTGCACAGCTGAGCAGCCACTACTGCACAAAAATAAACCAAGTAAATGACTGTACTTTGCACCATTAACGTGGTGTTCAAAGCCCAGAAGATGGTGATCCCCCAACATTGATTCAGAATCACAGAAGAAAGCAATCAAAGCAGTAAAGGTCACATTTTCAGGGCTCACAGCCCCACAGCTGCTTTGAGAAAGATGAGCAATTTCAAAATGAGAGAATCTTGCAGAACCTGAGATTCATGACAATTACAGCAGCTGAATCCACCCCCCCTCCCCCCTTTAAACTGTTATACAGGAATGAGGAAAAACCCCTGGCACTGACTACCTGCAGCTGTAATCGATGCTGTCACTCTCCTCCCTGGCCTAGGGAGTGACACCACCAAGACCTGTGGTTTGCTGTAGGATGCACTGCTGTGTCCTACTTCAGAGCTGCTAGAGTTCCAGGAGGAATAAAGGTATCACCTTTCCATTGTACAGAGAAAGGTTGTAAGAATCAGCCAGCCCACAAAGAAACTCTCAAATGAAGGGACTGAAATAATACTGTTTGCCTCGGGAAACAAATGAAAAATCACCCCGAATACTTGGCAAAATTAAAAGGATTAGTCATCTCTAAGAATATCACAGTACCTAGAGTTTCTATAATAAATAGTACCAGGGACTTTAAAACATTTCTCAGATTAGACTGTAGGTGAATTTAAAGAAGTCTGATGTGTCCTAACACCTGCCACAATCTGAAACAGCATACAGGATCCTGCTTCAGATCTGCCAGCAATTCTGCTGTTGCCATGGGAACACATACCTTTAAAACATTACTAAGTCTGTATCTCCTAAAGTCACTCGTGTGTATTTAGTTGGCCTTGACTTCTGCTCCATCATCCAAAAGCAGAAAATTTATCTGAGATATTTCTAATATTTCTAAAGAATACATCATTACATAAATTAGAACCTATGGTCAAAGACTGTCCCTGAAATAATTCTTCTAATTAGCCTGGTTTTCCAGCAGCCATCCAGCTGGGCTGAAGACATCATGACAAATATACTGGCAGACAAGATCTTACCAGAACTCCTCCAAGGCCTGCCATGCCATTGCATGCCTCTCCTCAGCACACCTTTTAGAACCACTAATTGCACACTGGGTATTTCTGATTGCTGTGCATTTCACCCCAAACCATCACACGCTGCCATGGAACTGCCTGAGCTGGTTTTCACTGGGTTGCATCAAACGTTCCCACAAACATGCAGGAAGGACAGACCCAGCTCCAGTAACCATGGGCAAAGTATTTCTGTAAGACTCATCTGATTGTGATCTTTCAGATCTGAGATCAGTAAGTTTCTTTAAAACCAATAAAAAAATAAAACCTCTGAAAACAAGAATCAGTTGCTACAGCCTTACCTAAGAAAATAACCCTACTGCAAAAACTGAACAGAGACTGGATATTCAGCACCTTCTACTTCTCAATAACAGACTTGCAATTTCTCAGTTTCCCACTGATTCTCTGTGTGTTCCACAAGGGACACCATCCCCTAGTTAAAACACATTCTGCACTACAAGGGCTCCTTACTATTTCCTTCCAATTGCAAAGATTAAATAAACAGAAAGGAATTTATTCCAGTCTGTTGCCACCAAGTTTACATTTTTCATTTCTCATGAAGATTAACGTACTTAGTCAAAGCTTGGAAGCTGGGTCATCTCAGCTCACAGTGACCAAATTCAGTGAAATTAAAACATTTCACTTCAAAATAAATATGGGAATTGACACATTTGAATGGATTGCTACCTGAAGGAAGCCTGCAACACATGGGAGAAGCTGCAAACACAAATTAAGACACTGAGACTTTCCCTGTTTCAGAATGGAGAAGAGAAAACATTTTCAAAGCAGCAGCTCCATCAGCTCCATTTGAGTGCAAGAAAAGAGAACTCTAGATAGAATTCTTTCAAAAGGTTAGGCCAGAACAGGTCATTATTGCATGCCATTTGATACTGTCATTTTTAATTAAAAAGTCATTCTAAAAATATCAAGGGAAAATTACTTTAAAGTTTCTAGGTAAGTATTAGTACTTTTTAATACTTTTTTTCTAGCAGGGTGAGAATCTCTTGGATTCTTTACTTTTTAAAATGAAATGACAATATTTAGCTGTTCATTTTTATCTCAAAAGCCATTACTTTGGAAATATTTTAGAATTGGAAGTACACAGTGAAATTGCTAATTTGAGTAGACAAATTAAATACAGGTTAAAAATTTGATGTATTAGCCATTAAAATAGTGTACTCATATAAAACAAATGAAGTAATGAAGGAAGGTAAAAACTGTCTACCATGCAATGTTACTTCAGAGCAGGTTAAACACCAGACTGTACTTTGGAAACATTCTGCTATGATGCAAATTGGCCCCCACTTTCCTCTGCCACCACTGCATCACTTCCTTGTAGGAACACACCCTGAGCAGGACTCCCAGAACTGCTCCTCACTCACCCACTGCTCCCAGGTAACTGACAGCAGGGCCAATTCTTTGTGTGGGGCTGATTTGCTCCAGTGAAATTAATTTATTTGTCTCAAATCTACTTGAGCAAAAAAACTCAAATGCCTTTTAAATTCTTCTGTTGTCAAGAGTAGGGAACTAAAGTGGGAGCTGCAGAGCAGCTGTCCTGTGACCAGTGTGATGCTCAGCCCCAGCCTGTGCTCCCCCCTTGGACCACAAGCAACGCAGGTATTTGTGACCTGAGCACTCACTTCCTTAACACAAAGGCTGTGGCCCAGAAGTCAAACTCCCCTGTGCACCCAGCAATGCTATCATTTATTGTCTGTGTTGTGTTTACAGGCAATGACTGTAAAAATAAATGCAAACCAAAACACCAACAACGCACAACCAACCAAACACGGCAAAACGTGATTGTTGAGAATAGAGCTGTCAAGATCAGAGGGCTAAAAGAGATAAATCACCAAATTTAGAGTTGCTGTCTTATTCTGGTGGTATATTCCATCACAGTTATTCTTCCTGAACTGACTGGAAACTGTGAGCTTTCCTTTCCAACACAGAGTGATTTTCCTCACTAGTAAGAAAGTATGATACAGCCTGGGTTCTATATATTTTGATTCTTTAAATGAGAAAATCTACACTGGAAACTTGGGCTACAGACTGTAGCAAGTTCACGAGTAAATTCTGAATTATACATCAGTCAGGGAACCTCTTTCAGCACAAAATACTACTTTTAATTTGTCAGTAAGGGAATAAACAGTAATTCATAACCTTATTAGTACCATGCATGGCACACACTGTAAATTTCTGTAAGTACACTATAATGGGCTTTGCTGTCAGCTGCTTCATACCTCACCTTGGCCTCAATTCATTGCTACACATGAATTTGGTAAAATACTTAGGCATCCAACAACCATTTGGCTAATTTAATGTATGCTGCAACTTTATCATAAATCAGAGCACCATAAATACTTAGACCAGATTATCACACACTTACATAAATGAACATATAGAAATCTGCTCCATGAATTATGACCATGTCTCTCAAAGCCAGTGAACAAAAGAACCTGCAACAGTTTGAAAGAAACCCAATTCTGAAGATGTACAGCCTAACAAAGTCTTCACACACCACTTTTTTCAAGCAAAGACAAAGTAGCACTAAGGGGTAAGAGACGTGGGCTGGTTCACCTTGATACGTGTGTGTGTGTGTATATATCTATGTATATATATATATATATATATTTTCACTCTAAAAGAATTCCCGAAGTTCAACTAAAGAAGCTTGAGTTCATTAGATCTGTTTCCAACTCCTGTTTTTCAACCCATGCTGGAGCAATTACAGTGCTTTGAATGCAGTGGTTTGCAATCAAGAAACTCCTCAGAAGCACCCAGCATTTTCTTAAGTAGAATTACTCATAATGACAAATTCTAGGCATGCAACCTCTGCCACCAAACCCGTATTTTTTTCCATATACTGAACACATAAATAAATAAACAAATAAAGTCTCTTGTATTCAATAATTACAGGTAAGGAAATTTCATTTCTTTCCCAAAAAACAGTTTTCTATTTCATATTATTTCATAAAGCACAGTATTTTCCTTGGTCTTTGCTATTCCCAACTCACATTACCTGATCCAATCCTAGCTTAGTTAAGTAGATGGCACTTCTTTGACAAGTTTCATCTTCACAAACTGGTAATAAATGTTCACTTTGCCCATCCCCATCTGTCAAAGAGGAAAAAAAAGACTGTCAGTTTTGTATTTGCAAAAATCAAACCCCATGTTTACAAGAAGTAAACAGCTGTGAATGATTTACTGGTTTTTTAAAGGTGAGAAATTACATGAGATAAACCTGAACCAGTCAAAATCCTTAATCCGGCAATCTAATCTGGGTCTTTTGTCTGAAGATTGCCTTTGCTGATGTATTTTCGTCTTGACCCATAATACAGGGCAAGTTTTAAATTTTACTGCTATATTTAGAAGAAAAAGTACTTAGTCATTTAATCAATCCCTGTGTTCAGTTGGGAAGACAATCACCTTTAATACAAATCCACCACCACAAGTGCACCACACAAACTTATTCAATTTTCTGAACTAGTGTTAAACTCTTGTGCTGTCAGCAAGACTTTAAGAAGAGTCCTGAGTTCATGTGTAATATCTTAATCTGTACTTAGTATAAAAAACAACTGTGCAAAGTTGATTAACACAATGGCTAATAAATTGCAGGCTTACAGAATTAGGGAAATCTGAGTAAATAACAGGTTTTCAGAAATGTTTTCAAAGCATCTTTAATCCATGTATTTCCAAAACCTTTAGCAGAATAATGACCTTTTAATGTTTAAACAAGCAACGTCTGTTTGCATCTTGAACTCTGACAGACAACATATAATGGGGAAAAGGTAATAATTGATTTACTGCTCATTATCTACTCCAGGAGAAACCCCTGTGTTGACATGCTGGCCTCCTTTAAGGGGTGTGTGTGTGTGTGTGTGTGTGTGTGTATATAAAGATATATATATAATGTATAGTTATATTTTCTGAGTCCCTCCCTTCTTTTATCAGGGAGTTGGGAGATAGAAAGTAGGGTTATAAGGGGAGGAGGAGTGATGGAAATATCAGACTTCCCCAAATATCTCCAAGTGATAAAGCCAAACCCTTAGTGGCTTCCTACATCCCATCTGCCTCATGAATTATTTTACCTCACCACCAAAGCCCTCCCAAATCCTCATGGCAGCTCTGTTTCCAAGGATAGACAGTTTAGGATGTGGAGTAACCTAAGTGACAGCAATCCAGTCACTTCACATCCCAAGAGATGAGAAAGGGCATTGCCACTGAAGACAGAAATGAATCTGAGCAGTCTGAAACCAGCTCCAGCTTTTGAAGCTGTTTGTTTTCCTCCTGCATCTTTCAAGAACAATTAAAACATGTTACTCACTTGAATCTTTGCTTACATGAACCAGATCAAATACTGCTAGACTGCAGCCTCTTTCTAAATGTAAATGGAAGAAAGTACTCCATTTGCAAATTACAAACTATGAAAATATTGATGGACTCACTAAAATAGAACTAAGCTGCAGAAATGTGTCTTCTGAATATGAAATTTAACTTAAGCGCTAATATTTTAATCGTATTCCTACAGAAGTTTCAGTCTGAAGTAATTTTAGAAGATTTCCACAACACACAAAGACAAAGAACCTTCAAATATTCTTTTCCTTCTCTTTTTTAGAAAGGGACAAGGATGTTCTCATTTTAAATTAGGCTATGGGGCAGAGGAGAATATAAAATGCTTGATTCTACTTATATTGCAAACATTCATCTTGTTATGCCAATAAGTCAGTTTGATAGCCTTGGTAATTAATGCTCAGCAGTAGTGCAGTGTATTGACAAAAACAACCTTGGAGCTTTGAAGAATAACCAACCTACAGGGCAGCAAGGACAGAACTTGCACACAGTTAGACACGAAGCCATCACCTTACAGATGTTCTAAAGAAATTACAAATATACAATTTGATTTTAAAAACTCAGTATGATCAAAGAGTGAATAGAAGGTAAAAATGCATTAAACAACACACATTTGCCACTGCAAGTGAAAGTCATGTGATACATATCCCATACTGGAAGGACACAGTTTCCACCATTCCCTTGACCAGAACCTACAGGTCCGTTTATGTAACTTCTATCATAGGATCATATTTTCAGTTGCAATTTCTCTTCAATTCCATGTAATATATATATATATATAAGAGTTCAATAATTAATTTCACAATCAGAGAAAAATATGTTGAAAATTTACAGCACAGTTTTGAGAAAATGATTTATTTAAAAAATGTATTTTATCTAAAACCATCTTGAGAACAGAGTCTGAGAGGCCACAGGTCTCAAATATTTGATGTATCCACCCCCCAGAAGTTTTCCAGATAGAGATATCCATTCTATGGATATTGGATTGGTTTGGCTTGGTTAGATGGGGCATTTTTTCCCCCCTCTCTTACACTCAGTAAATTTAAGTCAGTGAACTTAAAGATCACAAAGAAATTAGATATAAACATACTAGGTACTGTAGAGCAGGCAAAAGAAATTTTAAATTTAAAAGGCATCAAGTAAAGCAGCAACAATGAGAAAGTAGCTGGAAATAGGACATCAATGAAACAAGAATATCTACTGAGCTGTAGCAAAGTAGCTCAAGAAAACCCACAATTAATCAAATGCTGTATTACAGAAAGTAGCAATCAAAAGAAAGCCCAACATTCTTCATCTCTATCATAATATTCTATCTTATTTCTGCTCTAGTTTTTGTTTCCAATGCACATCTTATGAGGTGCAGATCCATCTTCTACTGTTGAAGTTATTTGATCAAAAGCTATTTTCTGAAGAAAAATCAGACATTGCCAAAAACATTTTACAACCAACTGCCACTGTAAAATAATTTATTTAACTGTAAATCTTCTCAGAGCCTGAGAAATAAAAATGCCTCCCCCAAACCCAGCCCTAAGCCCAAAGCTAGAGCAGAATCCATTTCACTATCAATTGCTATTTTAAACTCTCCTCAGCAGTAATAACCAGGAATGCAATGTTTCCTGCATTCCTGAAGGTTTTTCCAAGTCACTGTGGGAAACCAACAAATTGATACAGCAGCTTTTCCAGCTTTGAAAGGAAATATTTTATTAATATTTACATGATTCCTGCTTGGAAGTACCTGCTGAAATGCAAACTACTCATCTTGAGGACCACACAAAAAGCACCCCCAGAAGCCACTCAGGAAGAGCCCAAACTCACTATCAGCAAGTTCACCTTGGACTTGAAATGCCAACTTTCCTCAACTTCTTGCTTGGTTTCAACCTCAATTTAAAGAAACAGCCTTCATTTCTAAACTCTGATCTTGAATTTGAATTCCTCCACAAAGGGAAAGGAAGACAAATTCAAAAGGAGTATCATTAGCACGTTGCTCAGTGCAATTAGGAACTCACAGGTGGCCAAAGATGCCTTGGTGACAACAGCTGGATGAACCCATCAGAATTAGAGTAGTTTCAAATAGTTATAAAAAATTGCTTCTTTAATCAACTTCTTCAGCCTGGATCTACCTAAGAAATCTGTCTCTGGACATCCTCTGTAGTCTGCACTCAGTTCCTAGAGTCTACTAGTCTGTCTTACTATATGGATTTTAAAAAAATCTCAGTCCAAATTACTGGAAATCTTGAGCTTATTCTTAATTTCAGTTTAATTTGTAGTAGATGTGGCCAAACACCACAGACTCCAAATGTCCTTTGCTGTCACTGCTCAAACTTGGAGCACCTTTGACACACAAATGAAAACTTCAACTGTTAATGAGTGTATTCTCAACACTCAATTCTGGCTTGAGAGTGCTACTAAATAACTACATGGTTAATACAGATCCAGTTTTACAGGCAGTAGAAAAGGCTAGAAAAAGAACAGTCCCACATACTCATCACCTGCAAACCTGTACTTATGTCTAAATATGTAAAGACAAAATTAGCAGAATTATGCCATCCAGAAATCATGTGAGAAGCATTACTTACCACTGCCTGTTCGCTGTGTTTCAGAGAACAGCCATGGATCCTTTCCAGCACTTTGCCCATGCTTATAAAGTGCTGCAATCCAATCCAATCCAAATCAAGGGTACCCCAAAAGCCACAGCTGGTGCAGATCCCTGGCAGCACCTCCCACAGGGAGGCTGTACCAGAGAAATCACTTGCAGCTGAAACTTTAACGTTCATTACGAATGCTCACACTGTAAAAACACAGAGCTCAGGTGTTTCCAATCTGGTCTAAAAGCCAACTGGAGTGAAAGTAGAGAACAACTTTTAAATCAGATTAAAACCAACATGGTGTTATTAAAAATTGTTCCATGTTCCAAAGGCAATACTGAGGTAATGTAGCAGAAGTGTATGTTTTAAACTGAATCCACAAATAGCAAATAGTTAAGAGTTCCACACACCTTCCTAAACCAAGAGATATTGGAGAGATGCTTTTAAAGCAAACATCCTTATTATCTACTTCGCATGAGTAAACATAGGCAAAAGATCCTCAATCCAAATGTTGAAATTCCTTTAAAAACATAGTAAAAGGTGTCAGAAAAGCGGTATTTTACAACCAGATTCGAAGGTTATTACATTCACTGCACAGGCTTGTACAATGTACTTTCCAACACCTGAGAAGATGAACAAGTCCCGTGATCACTCACTTCAAAACTGTTTCGTAACACAGCAAGATCAAGTTGTGGTTATGAAGAACAAGACAGCTTTTGGTGGGTGTATGATCCAAACTGGTTCAGTTTAAATGCTGTGTAGTTCTGCTGCAGTCTAATCTTCTGCTCCTTTAAAAATAAAACTAGAATAAACTTTTTGTGGTTTTTTGAGATCTCAGACTGATTATGATAACTTATTACAGTTGTGTTACATAAAGTTGTTTTCTGCAAACTGGGGGTTGGACCAGATGATCTCCAGAGGTCTCTTCCAACCCTAACTATTCTGTGGAACAGAACAAAGCTAACTGTGCAAACTAAGGCAGTGGGAACAGTCCAGCTTTCACAATTTTGAACCTGATGCTACATGAAAGCAAGACCCTTCATGTACCACAAAATTTTCCTTCATGCCTTGAGAACCTTCTGAGACCACACATTCAGATCTAGCCATGGTCCCTGTAACTATCACAGACCCTTTCCAGTGCAGTCTTCCCAGTTCTCCTGAAAATGGTGAGGGGAAAAAAAATCCTCAACACAGTACAATAAAAGCCAAGAAGTTACTCTTTGCTGTTGATCCTAAGTCCAAATAAGGGTAAGGCATCTCTTGTGTAATACAATACAGCATAATGAAGCTTTATATGCTTTTTATTTTACCATACATTTAGCATGCTCACATCTCTCCCTCTTGTCCTTGCCCAGTTCTCCTCCTTTCTCATAAGCCTTTCTTTTACAGTAAGAGGATAAGGAGGAAAAAGCCCTGGTAGGGTAGTGCTAAAAACATTCCCCTTCTGGGGCAGGCCAGAAGCCTACAATCAGTACAACTGAGCTTGATATTCAAACCAAACAAAGGTTTGTTTGAAAGCTGATTATCTTAATTCTATCTTCTCAAGTAATAAAATCACTGGAATTCTTTTGTCAGTCTCTGCCTTTAGGTGTTCAACAAGATGGTCATGACAGAGACAATTACAATAAATTACTAAGATAATTACATATTATTAAAACAATCAGTGTCAGCTGCTCTTACAAAATGTGAATCATAACTTCAAAAAACAGATGTAAAGAGCTTTTACAGATGACTCAAAGCTCTGTGGATATTAAAGAAACCCTTATAACCTTCTCCTTCACACTAAATCAATTCTGACTCCAAGTCTGTCTACATACTTCCAAAGAATCCACATTCACAGCTCCACTGCAGGAGAAGCATTTACTGCAGTGTGCCAGCAAATTGCACACAGAGACTTCCAGGCTGTGCTGGAGCCAACAGTGCTGTCTTCTGTCTCAAATGGAAATTCCAGGACTAACTGGAATGCAAGCAGGAAAAAGAAATCAGATTCAATATAATACGACCCCCTCTTCCCCCACCAAACAAGAAGCATCACAAATTCCTACTGCAGTTTATGCTGAAAGCTGCTTGCTCTGACTGTTGCCTATCAGACACTGTTTGGAGCTGTCTGATGGTACACACATTAAAAGCTCCCATGGCAACAAACCTCCACGTGCTGGCAAATGAAGGAAAAAACAGGGATCAAAGCAAGTCACTTGTGTGACTTTCTTGGGCCAACTCAACCTGGGTTGAGAGTTCTGTTATGTTGACCAGGAGCACTGCCCAAGGAAAATTCAGTGTGGTACCTGCACTACTTCTCCCAAGTTACTGCTGGAAAGAAAGCAAAGCCATTCTTGATGTACAACCCCCTTGGACAAAGATTAATTTGAAGCAACAGCAATTCTTTTCCCCAGGAGATACCAGCATTTGTCAGCAGCATGTGAAAGACCCTGGCAAAACACGGGAAATTGATATTCCCCCCTCAGAAATGGACACTGTTTGGGAACTACATTTAAAGCTAAGTGGGCAAAAATATCTCACTGTATGCAAGTCCTAATAAAGACTTGGAGAGAAAGAAATATCAGAAGTAGAGTTTATATTTTGGAGGGAGTCAAGAATATATAAAGTTACTTAAGAGTACTGAGTCACACATGGCAGCTCAGGCTGTAACTCCAGCCAGTCTCAGCCCATCACTCAGCACTCTCACAGGTGCCAAGGCCTGCCAAAATGCTCTAAAATATTTTGCTCTTGCAAAATTAGAGAATTTAATCCAACAATATCTTTATTAGATTATTTATCCTGTACAAGTTCAGGGAAGACAAAAAGTATCTCTTGGATTTCCCACACCACCATAGGTACAATTGGTCCCAGCTATAATGTGGCAGCAAGGAGATGGGAAAGAGTTCAGAAATGTGGGATTTCTGTGGATGTCACAGCAGGACAGATGCCTTAAGGACCAAGAAACCCAGTGTTTTAAACAGCAAGAGGAATTATATGAAATGATGGCATATCCTAAATAAATATGTGATAGGGACAAACAGTAAGGATGAGATGCATGGAAAAATAATCTGAAGGGATCAAAAATGAATTTGAAGGAATAATTTGAAACCATCATACTCAGCAGTTTCCTGCATGGACTTCACACAACAGCTTCAACTTATTGACTGTCCTATATATACAGGCCACAAGGAAGTTCTTTGCCTTAACTAAGCAAAATCAGTGACTGATTAATTAAACTTTTATGGGTTTAGATCAGATACCACAAAGGATGATCCATCAATCTCTGCTATCCAACCAGACCTAGCACAGTTTAATAGCAATTATGACATTAATTTCCTACAAAAATGAATTAATGGACTGTATAAACTGCACGATATCCTGTGCTAATTGTTTCTGAGTCACTACTTAAAAGACATATGTCATTAATCTTTAAGCTAACAAGAAAATAGCAGGTTTGTATCCAAAACATGGTTCACATTTATCTCACCCCTAAAAAAAAAAAAGTGGTAATTTTCAGATTGTCCCATAGAAATCCTTGAAGTTCTCTATCAAATACAACATTTTCCCAGTATTTTAAATGACAATGATTAAAACCCTCTCTATTTGCAAGTATTTACCAGGATTCTAGAGAACAGCTATGATTTCCTCTGAAGACAGTACAAGCAGATCTTATAAAAAGCCTCTGTGAGCACCCAGATAACAACAAGGGAGGATTAATCATTTTTGCTATAGCAACCACTGCACTGCAATTACCATAGTGACAATGAGAAGAATAGGAAAAGTAATAATGAAGAGCTCTTACTTGTTTGGAGCAATGTGTCAGCCAAATAAGTGCAGAATTCTCTAGTGCCCAACTCTGCTCACCTTAATCAATTGAAATGCCATTTGTAATAAATGTCAAAAAGCATTTCTGATTTATTTTTAAAAGGGCAATCCAAATTTGTCAATTGTTCCCTGTCCTTTGGTCAGATTAATGTACAAATCGCTGCTATCATGTAACAAGGGGAAGTGCTACTTATTACAAGGTTCCAACTTAGACATAAAGCCCAAGGTCTGCTCCATCACCATAAAGGTATTGATATATACACGTGTTTTTGCATATTTTTCCATTAAAATACACACAAGCATATACATACAGAAATGAAGTAGACCTTCACATATATATATATCAACACATACAAACATATATTTGTGTCTCTTTTTAATGAAAGGAAATGTATCTTTTATTCTTCAGGAACACTCAGTATTAAGATTATACTAACATCTGTGACAGCTTCTCATGAGTCACCTAACTGCTGTTTTCTCCAACTCATCCAAATAATTTCTACTTGATAGTTGTTCAACCTGCTTAGCTTAAGAAAGGAAATCTTAACCTAAATTAGTTGCTTCTGGAGGTTCTCGGTCAGGATCTTATTCAAATAAGTCATTTTACAAATGACTTATGGCTGGAAAGGGTATTTCAAATAAAATTTTTGGAAAATTTTTAGACAAAGTCCCCTCTGGAAACAACGTTTGTTTGCCAAGACGAAGGTGTGACCAGTGACTCAGGATCTTGGACTGCAGGAGTGCAACAGGGTACAAATGGAAAGGTGGGTGTAAAGGAGAAGGCAGCAGCCCAAGTGACACACCCCCAAACTCACATCTGGACCTGACATCATCCCAGGGCCCAATGTGCACCAGGTTAAGTAAATGAGAAGTGGCAGAGAGAGAAAGCACAGACACATGGAATCCTCCGAGATCTTTAGCAAATGGCAAAGCTGGCACATCAGCTGTGAGGTACCCAAAAGGTCAAGAAAGCGGAAGAAAACCAGGCAGGCAACACAGAAGCAAGAGCACAAGGGGCCTGTGCCTGTGTTTTGAAGGTGTCTCCAGTCCCAGGAGCTGTGTCCCTGTGCCCGGACGGGGATGCCGCCTGTGCGGAGAGCGGAGCGGCACAACCCGCTCACACAGCTCAGCTTCCACTGCCTTGTGGTGTTGGGATCTGCTGGGCAATGACACCTCTCTCAGGTGCCATTACAGAGAGCCAACTAGCTATTTCAGATGGCACACCATCACACCTTAGCTGCCTTTGACTCACAACAGTCATTATTCCATCACTTCTGAAACAGAAATCTGAGAAAAGGAGATGTTCAAGTGTGACAAACCATTTCCAGCAACACATTGCTTTACCGTTCGCTCACTGCAAGCAGAAGCTGGAGGATACAACTCTGCCTTTTGAAGTATCTGCGCATAAGCAGACAGCACAGGGGGTAAATGCAGTTACTCAGAGAGCTTTGTATGAGTGAGATTTTGCTACTTCATTTTTAGATGGTGCAGAACAAAACATACCGGAATGAAAACAAACAGGAGCAGACTCAACTACAAACCTCCTTTGAATTAGAAGCTTTTTTTCCTCCTACCATTTGCTGTATAGCCACTCTTACATCCAACTATTGTGAAGCAAGAGGATTTTTGATGGTGGGATATTATTCAGCTTCAGCCTACACTTCATAAAGAACATGGAATTTAGGATTATACCCCTTCATTACTCATATATGCTGTTTTAGTCACCACATTCACTTCAATACTCTCTAAGACGACTTTGTTCAGTGAGAAAATAACTATTTGTTGTCTTGAGTCTTAAACTGATGCTAGAAAGATGGGAAGAAAAAAAAATAATGATGTTTTACTCCATTTCCTACCCTGATCTGAAATTACAGAATACACTTTGCTCCTTTACCAAAGCACCGAGATACATTTATAGTAATCTCTTCTCCTGCTTAGGAAAATTAACAGGCAGAAACACCATGAAACCATTTCCCACCCTTCAACTGGAGGGATCTGGAATGAAGTTGGCAGTGTGTATGTAGTTGTTCAGGGAGAGGCCAGACCCTCATATGGCAAGATCTGGGTGTTCTCTGCTAGAGGTGGCTGAGATCTTTCAGAATAACAAGTTCAAAAAGGCAGCATCTCCTCCCAGAGCTGACACCAACAGTCCCTTCCCTCTCTGTTGTCCCTCTACACTTATTTGCAGGCATTTCTTAAGTCCCTGCACACACTTTCTCCCATGATATTCATCCTTACTAGAGACATTGTTGCACTGTTCCTCACACTAGTGCTCTGCCCATGGATTTGATAAAAATGAGCAGAGCAGGGCATTAAACAAGTGGTGATGAAACTCCAAATCTGCAGCTCCCATGACTAATTTGTACCAGCCACTGCCTTTCATAACCTTGGCTGTACCAAAGGCACACTCCATTTAGTCACGCTTCCAAAATTTCCACTTTATCATTTGAACAGTTCCACTTCTCTATGCAAAGAATCCCAGGGTTTATTAAAACTCCATTAATTACAATAAATTTTCTAAAATGCAGATGTATCATTTGGGCTCATTAGCTACCTAACACAGAGATAAAATTATCCTACATTAAGATTGCTTTCCACACTACCCTTGTTAAAAAAATAAAATTTCTATTTAGTACATATTAAGACAAATTATTCAGAACATCAGCTTGGAAAGTGGTTACAAAAATCCCAGCACATTCAATCTTTTTTAACTGCAAAAACCGTAGTACTCTACTCTTTCTTTTGCATATTACATAGGTAAGTGTTCAAATTTGTGGATAAACAGTAAAAGATTTTATAAAAGCTTTGCCAAAGAGTTTAGAAAATGTGTTAAACATTCCCCAGAAGAACCTGGAGCACAGTTCAGGTTCTACCTGACTTCATTCCCTGTAGAGCTGATCTGAGGATCATTAACCATCTGGCAGAGGAGTCTTCTGGTTACACATCAGGCACAGCTTTGCTACAACTCCTCAGAAGACTCTTGAGAGAGTCACACTCGGGGTGTAAGATGTTTAAAAACTGTCATTTTCTTTCAAACATATTTTTAAAGAAAATGATACAACAGTGCTACTGCATGACAACATTTAAAGTCAGGCTCAGTCTCACAATTAACAAAAGTGTTGTAGAAATACGGTACATTATTTTTTTAAGAAGTTGATGACATTCAGTCATGGCAGCAGAATCAGACCCAGAGCACATTCCCTTGGTTGGGAAATTGTCACTTTACTGCACAGAAAACCAGTGCATTTTGGACTACATAACCAACATTCCTTGTTCTCTGTAAAATGACAGATACATTGATAAGCCAAAATTGACTGGAAAAGAACCTTCTAATAGAAAAATATAGGCTTTCATTAACCCTTGGAAAAATAGATTTACATTTAAATTAAATTTTTTGCCTGTCCAAAAGCCTTTCAGAATCTTCAATTACAACCATTAACATTTTACCATGTTCCAGCAATCTTTATTCAAGTAATTTAAAGTAATTTATATTTTGTCTTTATTAGATTGTACAAGAATTTATGAACATTTAATCAGATAATATCTTCTGAACAAGATTAGGGAAAAATATAAAATCATGACAAAAACCCCACATGTCTGATAAAAGTAAGTTTTGGTGTTGTACCACAGCTCAAGGCAACACAAAGTAGATACATGTGATGCAGAATGTACTGGGACAGCCAAAGCTGAAGTTAGTAACAGTTCTTTCCAGATATTTCAAGATTTACAAATAGATACAACACCTTAAAGAGTAGAGAAATATAAAAAACATTTAAACATCTCTATTTGTTCTTCCATGTAGAGTATCTAACAAAATATGGAAAACAAAGGGATAGTGTAGAACAATAAAACTTACCAAAATCTGCAAACACGGACTGTCCAACAACTTTTGCACCACTGGGCATTTCCTTGCTTTTCCCAGCTTTAGTGAAGTTCCCATCCTGTCAAATAGGACAAAGATGATGGAAAAACTGAATTGCAGACTAAGTGATAAAATTAGACTTTTGAACCAGAGAAAATACAGATCAATAAAGAAACATTTTAGCAACAGAGACATCTCAGCTATAGCAAAAACTGCACTCTTCAAAAATTGGGACTGAGCTTTTGCATTTCTAATTCTTCATGGAATCTTATGGCAATCCAGCAATAGTAATACTCAGACACAATTTCCATATATTTGGCTGTGTTATGAGGAAGAGATTTGGTTATCTCAGCAACATTCTCTAAATCATAATTAAGTGATTAGGAGTAGCAATGTGCATTTATACACACTGACGTGATTTTGTAGATATATGTAATATATAAACACACCTGCACACCTGCTAAAAATAGCTTCTGATTTGCCAAATAAATTGATTTTATATTGGATCTGCTTTAGATCTTGTTTTAATTATCTATTATTAAAATCTAGGCCCACAGAAAACAATAGTGCAACATTTCATCAGAAATGCAAAAGGCACTGGATCCCTGTTTGTCACAGAACTGGCTCAGAACTGGAACAAGCCCACTCAAAGTGCTGAGTGTTTGCAGCCCCATCAGCTGATCCCAGGGCCCCTTTCCCAGTGCCTGCACTCGGCTCACAGACAGTGCTGGGCACACAGACACCCAGAGAGGCAAAGGCTTTGGGAATGGAGCACAGTTAGCCATATCCAACACGACTCATGTCACATTCAGTTTGTAGACTTCAATGCAGCTCTGGACACAGTACTGTTTGTACTGGATGTCTGACCATGTATCTTTACCTTGACATATAATTTATAATGATTCTAATGAGAAAGAAGAAAAAAAAAAAAATTGATGGATTTCCATGCAGTAAAAAAGACTGGGACCTGGACTCAGCTCTTATATGGGCAAATATTTTAAAAGCACTTTACAGTGCATCAGTGAAGAGAATTACTTTGTTCTACAAAGAGTAATTTAACAGCTTTTAATGGATCAATTAAGGTACTTTAAGATTCATATATACGTACATCTATTTTATATGTATGACCTATTTTACTGGGTTGATTGACTCCAAAGAACACAATTCTTTCTCATAAAGACAAGCAAATCTATCCATACAAAATATATAATGCAGGATAACACTCAGAATACACGAGTCGAAAATTTCTAAGAAAATTTTAAAACCGCACACCAACAGGAGGCAGGACACGTGCCTTGTGTGGTCACTAACACTCAGTGCCTGGCCATTTAAACCTACCTAAATATGGAAATACAGGAGTCATGACTCAGTGCTTTCATTACTCTTGCCTGGTTAAAGATGGCCATGTTGACAAAGACAAGACTACATTTTTTGTTCTACAGTGACGCACTATGATATGACGGATACAATTTCAGGTAAACCCTCAACAACTCAGTCCTGAGCTAATAAGAAACACATTAAGCACTTTCTCTTGTAACAAAAAAGTCAACTTTTAACTATAGTTCTTTTGGATAACACAGTACAAAGGATACCCCTGCCCAGGTAAGGCAGTGTAAAAGCAGAATCTCAATAACTAAATAAATATTAACCCATTGAACTGTTACTCCTCAACCTTGAATTTCATTTATGATACTTAGTTAGGACTCTAGACTTTCTCAGCTGTAACCTGAACACAGATTTTAACTGTTAGCATGGACATTTTGAACCTCTGTCCAAAACCTAGAGTCATGTATCTAACAAAGCTTGCTTAAAAAAAATAAAACCATTGAGAGAGCAAGAATCAAACCAAACTGATCAGCCTTTTATTTCTCAATCCCTGTGCTCAGTGCCAGTAACCTCCTGACAGCCCAGGACCCTGCTAAGGTGTGTGGAGGCATCTCATTTACTGAGGAATCACATTCAAAAACCTGCAGAGAGGCTTGTGCTGAGTGAGAGGAGCCCAGGAATATCGTGCAGTCTAAATACAATAGTGCAGTTGGTGCCTCAGCGTCGGTTCTCACGTGGCTTTTTGGGGTTTATAAATTGTCTGTGTTTCAACACAAAGGTTATTTCTGCTTCTCTCTTACCTTATTTACCCACGTTTCAAACTGAATGTTTTTGGAATTTGGTGATGTAGTAAGGAATAAATCTGCAAGGAAAAAATGTAACAAATATAAATATTTAACACTAGACTACACACACAAATACACTGGATCACTTATTAAAGATACCTAAATTATTTAGAAAACATTAGCTAAAGAAGTTATAGATACATGATATTCTAGTGATGTTTAGATGTCTAGATATTAAATAAGATTAAAAACACAGCCCTCTAAAACTATTTTCATCCCTCATACTCTTCTGCATAAATAAATATAGGTTCTCTACACAACTTTTGTATTTTTGTAGATTATACACAAAGTTAATCTCACATGAGCTAGTAAGTGCTGGATGTTATATATGCACCCTGAAGAACATTTCTAAAGAGTGCAAACAAAGGCACACCTCAAAGCTAGAAAAAAGCATACATAGTTATATTTTCAGTATGTCAAAATTAGAAATAAAAACCCACCAACTATGCTTTTATTTTGGATATGTTGAATTAAACAACAGATATACTTATGGACAAATATTTCTGGCTTCCTTTCCTCTAAAATTCTCTCAAACATCAAAACAGGCCTTCAGAGGATTTATCTGGCATTGCCTACTTAGAGAGGAGCTTATTCACTGCCATTTAGGAAAGCACCCAAGTTCAGAAAACAGGAAGAAAAAGCTTTTATTAAAAGTAAATAAAAAATTATTAAGTCCAGTGCTAAGAAATCCGGATTTGAGAAAACTACTCTTTCAGATCTAAGCACTTGTTTTCTTTTTCACGGTCTCCTTCCACTATTTGAGAGAGAACACAATGGTTACTTTGCAAGCAATAAAAAAACCCCTGACTTGAGGCACATAACATACAGAAGGAATGGAACCAACAGCCCAGAGCAGTTCCAAGGCTGCTGTAATATCACACTGCACTGGCAAAATGCAAAGGCAGGCAAAGATAGCAGATAATCTTCTAAAAATAGTGGAGAGGAGCTGTGCCACGCTGCTCCTACATTAGAGCAACAAGCTGTGATTTCCCATAGGACAACTTAATATAGGTACAGCAACACCACCTCTAGGTCTGGAGCCCTCTGAACCAATTCCACTGCTACCTCAGTGCCAACTGCCCTCCTTTTCACCCTTAAGCTTTCTTAGCAACTCTGTGTCCAAAATGCTCATGCTTGTTTCTGGGATTAAACTGTCTTGCACCAAAACCTAACTGAATGCTTAATATTTACAAGTCATTTTCCATTTTGATCAAGAATGTCAGAGTTCAAAGCAAGCAAAATCAAAGCATTTCTTTGCAGCAGCACTAGAAAAAGGCAATGTAATTTAGACCCTCCAAATAACTGTTCACAAATTGGCATAGCTCAGAAGGACAAATATTTTCTCTTAAGTATGTGAAAGAAACATGCAAGAAAAAGCAAGCCCTGTCTGGAGCAGTGCTCTAGACCAGGTGATTCCCTAAGGTTGCAAGATTACTTTCAACCCAACATACTTTATGATTATCTCTGACCTTACTATGTAAGCTTTTTACCCCAGGAGCCCAAAGCATACGAGAGGAAACAATTAAGAATCTGTGCAATTTATGAATATCTTTTCCTAAGAGCCATAGCAAAGACTGCTTGCAATTTTCTCCTTCCAAAGGAGCAGTATCATTGCAGCCATCTCTCACCTCACTGCCATTGCTTTCCATGTTGATTATTGCTAAATTCCTTAGTGTGCAAGAGCTGCAGGAGAAGAGATGGAACCAACAAATGCTTTAATATCTCTGTGTTCAGTACTTGGGTTGCACGACAATGAAGACCGTTCTTCTCTACATTTTCGTATAATACACTAATCATGTTGAAAACTGCAACATTTTTGTTTTGCTTCTGGCTATATCAAGCAAACTCAACCCCTTTTCCCTAGAAGGAATGCCTATCATATTACATATGCTCGGGAAAAGTCACTTGTCTAAAGATATGCTGCCACACTGCCTTTGGAAGGCAGTTCAGGTTGCAATTTCAGCTGGAGAGAACAAAATCTATTCCATAGAGATCTCTAAGTTTAAAAGGCAAGGACTAAGTATTGAGGGCTGTTCAAATGCTGATGAACTGGACAATGGCACAGTGCAAGTTATTGCCAACTTGAGGTTATAAAATCAAACAATCTGCAGCTCAGCAATCAATTATTTACAAAATACAGAGATGATACTTCTACTAGACAACAGGTACATGAAAAGATACTAAAAACAACATGCAAGGGTGTACCTTTAACAATGCCGTGGTAAATGTAGATTTTGGAGATACACCATGAAACAGGAAGAGGTAAAAAAATAAAATAAAATAAATCAAGCCCAAAAAAATCAGCCTGGCCACTTTCCTGCAGCTGCTGCCAGAGAAAGAACATTGGGCTAGCTGGACAGACCACTAGATTAAGCCTGCAGGGCATTTCTTACATCTTCAATTTGTGACGTGATGTTTCAAAGGCAAGTAAAGTACCTGATAGTTGGGATGGGGGAAGATCCTGATGCCAGGCTAAGGCAGATTTCCTGAAATGTAACACCTGCAACCTTAGCGAATGGCCCCAAGTAAATAACAAATACTGTCTGAGAGGAAATGTTTCTCTGAAACAAACGCGAAGTGAACTGTGCTCACATTTCAGTATGCATTCCTATTTTGGATTTAACAGGCAGTCATTAACATAAAAACAACATAAGCAACAGGAATATCCACCAACAAAGTTTGACAGCCTGGGAATACAATAAGGAACCAAAGAGTTTACTCAGCATTTCATATCCACAATACTGAAAAACAACCTAAATACACCAAACACTTCATACAGAAGGTATCTGTATTATCAGCATAACACAAAACCACCCTGCATCAGAATTTTACTCACAATTTTCCCTAAAAAGTGAGTTGGTAAGCAAATTAGGCTACTATTTTACTTAATTGGCTTAGTAATAAAATGCTGCTATCCAGGCTGTCCTACATCTTATCACCAGTAAACATATGTATGGTAAAGCACTGAATTCAGCCCTCATTTTCACAACAAAAGATTATTAGAATGTATGTTTCAGCCTACAAAAAGGAAGATATTCAAGTACTGTATTCCAAACTTCAGTAACCTAAAGCTCATTACAGAGGAACTACACCACTTCCATCCATCTTTATTTGATAGGATCAGCTAATTTTGCCATTTTATCAACATATGGCCCACTGAAGACATAAAAACTTCCCCAAAAAGCTATATAAAAACTTGCCCAGCTAGACTGCACTGAGTTTATTTAGTGTGTTTAGATCTATCCTGTATCAATGCCCAAGTCACCTGAGATACATCTACAAACACCGAAATAATAATTGGAATGCAGTGCACGCCACCTTGAACTGGATACATTTCTGGTAATCTTTATGTAATATATGTAAAGGAGCTTTGTGTAATTGTTCATGTTTAGAGCTGAGTATCTCGAGCACCAAGAGCAGGGCCTTTGTGCCCTGGGGGCTCAGAAACCAGAGACTTGCCATAAAGATGCCCCACAGATAATCAGCCACAGAGAGCCCAGAGCAGGGTGATCAAACTGACCCAAGGGCACCTCTGCTGGGAAGAGAGGCTGAGAGCTGGGGCTGCCCAGCCTGGAGAAGAGAAGGCTCAGGGGAAACCTTAGAGCACCTTTGGGTGCCTAATGGGGGCCACAAGAGAGCTGGAGAGGGACTTTGGACAAGAGCAGGGAGCAACAGGGCAAGGGGCATTGGTTTTCAGCTGGAAGAGAGGAGGTTTAGGTTCAAGGTAACAGCAAATTCTTCCCTGTGAGGGTGGGCAGGCCCTGGCACAGGTTGGGCAGAGAAGCTGTGATTGCCCCATCCCTGGAAGGGTTCAAGGCCGGGTTGGATGGGGCTTGGAGCAACCTGGGATAGTGGGAGGTATCCCTGCCCATGGAACTAGATGATCTCTAAGATACCTTCTAACCCAAACCATTCTATGATAATTACAACAGCTTATTGGTCATGACAAAGGAATTCCATAGAAAATGTGGATTAAAATGCAGGACAGCATTCAAACACCTTGAACATGAAAGCATTTCTACTTTCTCACACCATTTTGCTGCAGATGCAGAAATAAACACATAGGCAGTTTCCAAGCAAACAGCTCTCCACCCAACAGCAGGTCCATCCCTGATCCTTATCCCATAGAATTCCTCACAGATAATTCTAGATTCCTCTCAACCCAATCTTATGTATCTCTGCTTCTCTTACTGCACACACCATTAGGGCAGTCCTCCTGTCATAACTTCAAGTCTATTTGAAATTCACATCCTCTTCTTGCAGAAATCATCCAGTGTTTGCTCACCATCTAAATTCCTTCCCTTCAGCCTAGATTCCTTCCCCACCTACCTTGTGTTCCCAATTCCCGTGCATCCATCCATCCATCTCTGCCTTTTGCCCCCTCCCCCCCCGCCCCCCAGTTAAAGCACCTGAACACCAGCAATAGTCCAGAGCCACAGTGGAAAGGAAGGCTTTGATAATCCCTATTTATGGTATGTCCACTACTGATGGCTGGTTGAGAAAGGCAGTAAGAGCCACTAAGGAAAAACACAACAACAGCACTCCAGCTGATATTTCTAAAACCTGTTTCAAACTGGCCTAATTTGGATAAATCTTTTACTTAAAACAGCAAAATTCAAGAGACTTTGCTATCTTTCAGGACGGATGTTTCAAAACCAAGTGCTGGATCACAGAAAAAGTTACCCTAAGTCATTAAATACCAAACCAGCTCCACCAGGACTTCTCTGAAAGTGTCTAAGCAAGTAAAACTGAAGGTTAGAAAAAGTTCAGCATAGAGGTATCTAGAGAGCTTAGCAGACCTCAGCCCAACTGGAAAACTGCAGACAATCCTATTAAATAAAAAACAGATAATATTACAAACTCATCCTGCTTCCCATACATTGATTTTTCTTATTAGGACTCACTGGAAATTACAAGAAAACCAAATTATACAGAACCTGCTCCAAGTCCACTTCTGATTATCCTTGTTATTTTCTGTCACTTTTGAGTGTTATAAAAAATGGTACTATTTATAGATGGAGTTTTCATTTCACTAATGACTGATTTGACCTTTCTGTTTAATGTCAGAGGGCTTTATTTCAGAATAAAAACTCTCAGCATCTATGACTGCCTACAGAAGCCACCAGGGTACAAGCAACATTAAGCTACTTCTTGATTTCATGATCACTTCAGAAGTTTAAGGTAACAAAGGAAGGGGGAAAAAGGTACCCCTGTTTTTAAACACTACCAACATGTACAAGGCATTACCCAGTTAGAACATACTTGTGCTCACTCAAACAGGACTAAAAATGTCTTCATTACTGTGGAAGAGCAGGTGTGTCTGTGCATGTTCTCTAACCAGCAGCTACTTGTGGGTATGAGCATCCCCACTTGTATGGGTATGTAAATAACAAGTGAACTGAATATCTTTGCAGGGTGTTGACAGAATGGGTATTAAAACCACTAAATGCCATAGAACCTAAACACAAGTAAAAGATAATTTTCCTGTATTTACATCACAATTTTTCCTCTATTTACACTGCAGATTGACACACCGGTAGGAAAACAGCACTTAAAACCACAGTAAAAACATTATTTACAATTTCTTTAGTTGTACTTCCACCACTTCAGTTGTATAGTACTTCTAATACACACAAACCTAATTTTGTACAAAAAACTTAGATACAGTCAGTTTGACTGACTAGTTTCCTGCCTCTGTTTGTAAGTTTTTCATCCAGGCAGAGAAACTCCCTACATTTGGTCTTCAGGTTTGTTTGTCAAGTGGGCATTAGTTCTGTCCTAGAGCAAAGGGAATACACCTGCTCTTCCCACACAGATACCAGCACAAGTACCACTGTTCACAAGCTTTCAGTTCACTGGCCACGGATTTTTGGTGCCAGTTCCACAAAACAGGAAGTTAAGGAAACATTCCTTCCAGTAGCTTCCTCCTCTGAAAAATTTAACCAAAAGAAAAGGACTCCGGATCTTCCAAACAACCTAATTTGTGTTGGCTAATTTTTAAGAAATGTGCTTCTAATAAAAGAGTATGTGAATTTATTCTGTTCAAATGGGTCTTTCAAAATTTAGTAAGTATTTATTGGAACTATTTAATAAAACACGATAAACAAATATAAAGAATATAACTAAGCACTAAAATCCCTTTCATTATTAAGAATTACTGTAGAATATTGGTTTAAAAACATCACTTAACTGGGTAACTTTTAAACTAGATTTATGCTTCATAGTTATGCTTCTGAAAATGCAGAGCAGGTGGGATGATTCCTTTGGTTTTTAGCCCTTCAAGCATGACTTTCAGACAAAAGTTGGTTTATTTTCAGGTTAAAAGTAACCATGCTGTTTCAAGCAATAGAAAATGACTGCTCAATGTTAAGAGTACTTTCAGAACCCATTTTCACATGCATGTTTTCTCAACAAAATGCTGTTTGGGGCACAACTAATTTACTTCTCACCTGTAGTAAGTTACTGATTCCCATCAAAATGCTGTATTATTATCCCCTGGTGTATATAATTATATCAGTGTATAATTAAAAACTGCAAAAGGAATAGTTTTTGAGACCCTTTATAAAGGCGATTGAAAATGAAAACTGCTAAGCACATAGCAGAGATCACGGGCTCTTTTAGAAAGATTAGGAAAAAGAAGTTAAAAGAGCTCTTTCTTTTCTCTAAAGATCTCCAATCAGTCTTTGCCTCTCTCTGTGAGGTAAGCCAGGAGTAAGAGAAGCCACTGGCAAAAGCAGACCTGTCCCAGGAGTAAGTGTAGATGCAGCTTGTTCCGACTCTGAAGTCCTCTGAAACACATCCTGTCCATCTCACATGATACATTTTTTGGTCTCCATTACTTGCTCTAAATTTCCAGGTAAGCTTAAAACAATTAAGAAATTAGAGAAATGTACCTGCTCAAGGAATGACAGTGACATGGCATTACTGAGTATCTGTTCTGGGAAAAAAACACAAGGGAGGGAGCAAACCCAGAGGGAATAAATACATACCCCTCCCCAAGTCTGAAAATGCCACTCAAGCTAAGTTTTAAAAGGCCAGATAATTTGTTTGCCTGGTTATTTTCACAGAGAATAAATGCAGATATATTGCATAAAATAGGCTTTGCTGGTAATAATAACTGCAGAGAGACTACCAGCTTCCATGAAGAAGGAACTCACTGAATATATAACCAGAGTCTCACACTAAATGTTACTGTATCTTCAGGATCCAGGTTTAAGTGATTACAACAGAAATATCACCTGTGATTTGAATGATTGTTTTGCAAGAAGAAAGCTATCTACATTTACACGTTTAAACTAAGAAGAGGGAATAAAAAAAGCAAACACATTGTGAACGTTCTGGTACATTAGGTTTCTAGATTCCCAAAGCAAAACAACATAAGAAAATTAACCACCAGAAATCAGTAAAGAGACTGCAATTAGCTTACAGCAAGCTGTTTCTCACTAATGATTTTTCCACTTTAGTTTTCCCAGCCCCAAATTTATGATTTTTCCTTCATATTATATAAACAGTTCCAGAAATATCTACAATTATACATACCACGTGCTAGTGTTCAACACAAGACTGGTTGTAAAAGCAGCATTTCCCAACTTTAGTCACATAACCAAGACACAGAATATTTAATACCTCAGCTATTTTCACAGCATTCAAGGATGCATTGACAGATGTACAGTATGAAGTTACAGTATGATTCAGAGTCCAAGGCAGCTTGCCTCAACCATTTGAGCATTTTAAAAGTACTTGCTGGGCCACAGCCTGATTTTTTCGTAGAAGGCTTGAAACTGAGTACAAACATATTTATTGTTTAATAATCCTTTTTCTCTCCAAGTAATTAGGAACTATGATTTTGGCTTAGGAAGACAGCACTACCCCTAAATGAACAGTCAGGATGTTAAGAGTAATGAAGGTGAGTCATTAGAAAAAAGTGACACAGCAAAGAAATTCAGCTGTTAAAAAGAACCAATGACAAGTGTGAGTATGCATTACCAGACACCCAGCAGCCTTATTCTGACAGGGGCCAGCACATTTTCTCCTCACCTTTCAGTCTATCTCAGTGCATGCACCAACAGTGATGGCAGACTGGCTGACCAGAGCACTTCCAGACATCCCTTCCCAACTCAGCCACTCTGTGAGCCAGGTGCTCCTCCCTGCAGCAACACGTGCTTAATATACACGCAAAAACATGGAGTTTTTTTAGTTTATCTTTATCCATAAAGCACATGTAGACCCTTTGGTAAAAGCTTTATACTGCAAATTTTTGCACAGTTTATATAAAATTTTCAGTCTATTACTGAATTAATAATTACGAGGAGCTGAGACTTCTACACAAGGATGCTCCCTTTAAAAACAGCAGCAACATTACTCTCTGAAACAGCCCAGCTTATCTCTCACCAAGAAAGATTAGTATTTATCTTTGTTGTGGTTAGAGGATTTTTGGATTATAAAATCCTTACACTGTTAGCCTTTCATGAAGCACTGTTAGGGATTAAACACATCTTTATGAGCAAGTTCTCATATAATGAAATCATAACAATTCAGCTTCATTTTACCCAGAGCAGGAGAAGTGTGGCAATTAAGAGCTCTGTTTTGAGGGCTTAATATCAGCAGGTTGAAAACGGGCTAGGCAATAAACTAGCAAAGAACTTTCCAGTCCAGAGAGGTTTTTGTTTGTTGTTTTTTTTTTTTTTTTATGTCAAGCACACTTTAAATCTCCTAAGCTGTTTATAATGATAGAGTTGCCAAAAATAGCCCAGCTAAAAAATCATGGAATTGGCTGCATCTGCTACAGAATGCAAAGAGTTCCAAAACATTGTAGAATATAAGAAAAAAAGTCTTGAAAAAAAACTCCCCAAAAACAAGTAAAGATGGGATATTCTGGTGGTTTGGTTTTTTATTTGTAAGCAAAAATCACTGCATAGGTTTTAGGTACAACTATATATTTGCACCCATGAATAGTAGCATTGCCTGTGAGGAAATACACTGAGTTCTTCAGTCCCAAAGTACCAGGGAAGCATCAAATATCACAAGTAAAGCTTTTTTACGACATGATTTCAGCATGCAGACTATTCCCTGCATCTTGTCAATGCCTCCCTTTTAATTAACACTATTCTAATATGTCCCAGGCCCTGTTCTTAATGAGGCTTTGTTCCAACTCAAGAATGGTGTGTGGGTGAACACTGAGTCACAAGGATCCTCAGCAGCTCTACCTGTGCCAAGCAGCAAGGAACAGACTCCATGGAGACACAGCACCATATGGATCCCACTCTCCTTGCCACGCTGCCCCAGCTGGGCCGACAGGGAACAGACCCAAACAAGCAGAAGCATTTAGGTGTCTTTTGCAAGGTCTGTCCAGACTGCACAGAGCACTGTTGTTTTTTTTCTTAACTTCTATCACCTGACTACTTTTATGACTAATTCTATGAGTCACTTGCCCAGCTCTGTACAGACTAACAAATTACAGGAGACGTGGTGAGAAACTATACAGGTATTTTTTGGAAGAGGCACAATGAGACTGAAGGTGCAATTTCATGCTTGGTTAAAGGCAGGCAATGAGTGCTGCTACTAAAAGAGGACTCAACCTCCTCCCAGTGCTTACATTGGCTCTGACAAGCCTGAAGCTCCATGGTGAGTTGGGTCAGCTTAATAACTCAAGTGAAAATGAACTTGTTGCCCATGAGCCCCAGTTCCAAGAGCTGATGTGAGGGAATGGCCATAAATGTACAGCAAGACCAGACAGTTGGTGACTTTCCATTCTGGCAGCAAGTAGTCTTGGAAAAACACATCAGTCATGAAATATCAGATACACTGATATTATTTTTCAGAAACATATGTCTTATTCCCAGCTGGTCCAATTTTCATAGGGATAGTAAAAAGAAATTACCATTCCCATCTTAGAAGCAAAACATTACTTTAAAGAAAATAGTTCTATGGTAATATTTTCCCCAGTTTTCTTCTCAGAATGAATTATTGTCCTTAATATTTTCCTCAGGTTACTGTAACATAACACTTCCCACAGCACTACACATAACACTGTAAGCACAGTATTTCAGCCTGAGGTGCTTTATCCTTGCTGCTACAAGCACGTAAAAGTCAGGATCTTTATGGGAAGAGCTTCATAAAGGCTTCTCCATCTTGAGATATGAAAATAGATGTGAATCCATAAAAGCTCCCAGCACTCCCACACAAAGATCCTGACTTTCATTTCCATGTAATAAAGGAACTTTCACATATCACTAGCACTAACTGGAACTCTGAACATTCTTCAGTCTGTCAGCTGTTAAAAACCTTGAAAAACTGATCCATCTGTGATTGATCCATGTAAGCAACTTACACTTCTACTTTTACCTACCCGTGAGTTTAGATTTTAATGGACTCAGCTTAAACTGCTACCTGGAATGCTCATCTATGCTGCTTATGCCACTAAAATAAAATTCCAAAAGACTTCTAGAGCCAAGTGTGTTAGAATTGGTTATTACATGACATTGATTATGGTAAGCAACCATATATCTAATTTTCCAGTTGGAATTTTCACTTGACAGCTTTATGTAGCAACGTGCCAGAACTGAATATTAAGGTTTGACTGCATGCTAAAGCAATTAACTTAATCCCCAACATTTATAAGCATCTTAATTAAATTTATGGACTCCTTCCTCTCTCATTCCCATGAAACTAAACAGGAAAAAGATAAGCCCTCTTTCCAAAAATTACTATATATGAATTGATGTACGTTGCACATCTAGCAAAAACACTTCAGAACTCATTTAGTGTGTGAAGAAATTAAGTATAGCACAACATTTAAATGTGCTTGGAGGTATAAGCCAGGTATGTAAGTCATAAATAGATTCATCATGGTAACTGAATTGCATTCACAAAAAAACCCCAACATAAATCCTCAAACAAAATAAAGGAAGAATACAGTTTATTCCCCATAAGAAAGGCTGTCTCCAGTGCTCATCCATGAACAGGTCACAGGATTGTTCCTACAGTGACAGAAGAATGAAGTCTCACATCCTATTTTCTCAGTCAGTAGAGAACCAACCTCAACAAAACAGAATGAAGTCATGTTGAAATCCTCAAGAAAAATTGTAAGCTCAGTCTTGAAAACATTCTTCTGAACCAAACTATCAAGCTATTTTCAGGCTCAAGATGCAGAAAACACAGCCCTGACTCTGTTGCCAACTGAATATTAGAGTACAGCATTGTGAAGAGCAGGAAACAAGGCTTTAGTAGTGAACACAGCATTATTCAGAACAAGTATTAGTTCTGATCATCATCAAGTAGAAAACCTTATCAGGCTATTCATTTTGAAAGGTGGTTTGTTTTTTTGGGTTTTTTTGGTTTGTTTTTTTTTTTTTTTAAGACCAGAGTTTTAAAATTGCAGATACTAAAATAATTTTTAAAAATTTTTTTTTTAAGACCAGAGTTTTAAAATTGCAGATACTAAAATAATTTTTAAAAAAATCTGAAGTAGCAAATTCATGTAATTACTGAAGGAAATTACAACACATTACATTGTATACTTAATGATAAAGATTTTTAGGAAGGTATTTAACACTTTTATGACTTACCAGCAGTGAAGTCGTTATTTAAATCTATGAAGGCATGAGAGTGTGGTATGTACATTTTACTTTGAGTTTCCAGTGCAGCATGCCATGACAAGTTCCTACAGACAGGAATAGAAAGCAGTAAATTTCAGCAACATGTAGGGACTGTAAATCATGACAATATAGCTTTAAAAAATGGTGAAACTTTAAATAAAATTGGACAGAAAGCATGTTCTCCTGATACTAAGATAAAATTACTACTTCACTTACAATATACTAAGTAACTAAGAGTAATTGCTTGAAAGGTTCTGTGAAGGATGATTCATAGCACAGGGGCTTCAGTTCGATTTTATTAACTTTCTAAAGCAACTTTCTTTCTTTGCACAGGGAAGTATCACCACCCACAATATGGTAATTAGTGCCTAGGCTTCAACTGTAAATCCTGACACACTGAGCCCTGTCCTTCCCAGTTTCCTCAAGAACTTTTACTTCTGGAATCTACCCTATGATCAATAAACATGAGCAAAAGGGACCACATGCTGTTACAGCACCTCACGCCTGCTGCACGTAAATGCACCTTATTGGAGGTCACTTAAAAATCAATATACAAATTCAACTCTCACATTATGATGAGCTACAGGCTAGCGATGTAATTTCCCAAGCAGGCAATGCTTTTATTTATTTATTTATTATTCATTTATAAACATACATGCCCTGCTGGTTTCTGTTCCAAAAAGGAGCTTCCATTAAACCTCCCTATTAACAGTGATTTGAAATGCAACACATCCTTCAAAACTCATCGTTGCTGAGTCATCACGATGTTACTCTCAGAGTCATTAGCTGACACAGTCAGAAAAAAATCTCAATATGCACTTTACAGCAGCAGGACAGTGATACTACTACTGTCTGGAATGACTTTGTTTATTCCAGTGACATTACACACACATTCCTGAAGTCTTTGTTTTCCATGACTCACTTTATCTTAAGGAAAAAAAAGTAAGCTTCTGGTTACTTCTCAGAGACCATAACTGAATCTTAGAAATGTTAAAATGCATCACTTAATCTTCAAGAAGCAATTAAACATTTTTCTCTAGGTTTTCCTTTTTGAAAATAGCCAAAGGGGTTAGTTATACAGCTCTAGAATAAATTTTAAAACATTTTAGATGAAAAATGGAAAATTGTTCTAGGCAGATGATATAAAATTGTTTTCCATGTAGAAGACATGGCTTGTGCTATTACCTATAGCACTCAGTCTTATTTTGAGCTATAATGAGTAGGTTTATTTGTATGCTAATGCTACTGAAAGGATTTCTTCACCAAAATGAAACAAATCTTTTCCACCTCCCCATATCTGAAACAGTTCATACAATTTTTCAATAAATAATCATTGCAAAGGCTTCAGAAACATCCTTGTGATTCCGAAACCTCTGTTCCATAAGCCATTAATTCAAATAAAACTATGGTGATAAATCCCAACTTGAATTTTATGACCAAAAAACATTGTCAAGAAGGGTACAGTTTCCATTTACAAATTCAAAGGTCATTGACCCTACATCCCTTCTGAATCATCTCCAAGGGAAGGAAACTAGCCAGTTAGGAACAACAGGTATAGATTGTTAAACTCACTGGTGGGGTGTGTGAGGAAAGCCTTATTTTAGCATTTTTTAAGGCCCATGGGGACACAGGATAGAAAGCTGCATGTTGTTGCCATGGACGGTCACTGGGTCATTGATTTCTCCAGTGGTAAGAGACCACTTTTGAAACAACAGCTGAAGAAAAACACACAGGAATGCAGGACTTCCTAACACATTTTTCTCTTAAAATAAACTTAAGGGCTGATTGCATGCAAAGCTAAAAAAGCTGTGCCACCAGCACCTGGATTTCTTCTCAAACACATGGAGTTGCAGGTTTCTTTGCTAATGTCACTAAATAACATCAAGGACAATCCTATTAGTCCCATTTAAAAGCTGCAAAATACCAAGTTAGGAGATGCAAATTTCTTCAAACAACTGATTTAAAGGTCTAATCCTTTAAAAAACCCTAAGTCTAGTTCCTAAGTTTTCCATTCATTTGCTATCATTCAAGAGAGAATAGTTTAAAAAGAAAATGTAAAAAGACTGATGTCTTTGACATCTATAATGTAACTTCCATCTTAAAAATAATTTCTGCTATATTTTGAGCACGTTCTTTCACAATTAAGAGAAAAAAAGATCTATCAGAGAAAGAGTTTTAATTCAAATAGGCTTCTTTTGAATGACTTCTTTCTCTTTCCAAGAACGTCCAAACCACTGTCAATGAAGTTCTTCCTCACAGAAGTCAAAGGCAGAACACACATCAAACTCAGTGTGGCAAAAGTCACAGGAAAAGATTCACACACCCATATTTACTTTTTCATTTTTTGCTTTGAGATGGTTCTTCTGAGCCACAGAGATCCAATCTTTTGCTATGTTTTGATTTCAGCCTTCATAACAAAAATAATCCCTCACATAGTCCTTAGTAACCATTTAAACACGACCATTTTTATCCCAGTATTTACTAGCTAGTCCCATTCAGAAATTCTGGGGTTAGCAGAAGTTTTAATAGTGCAACTTAGTCCCCTTTACTGCAGTGTTGTTTCATAGCACTTCAGTCCACTTATGTCTGCCCACGAGGGGCCCAAGGCACTGCTTAACACAGGGATGTGATACAGAGAACATCACTTGCATGCACACTTGTATTGCTACTGAAAGTCACCTCAGCTTTATGTCACTTAATAAATATATTTCCCAATATTTTCCTCAATATATACCTAGATACCCTTCCACCTTGCACTTTCCATGTGTTGTCTAACCTTCCCATTACAATTCATTTCCTAAAATTTTAACTTTACCCCAAACACTTGTGTATTTTCCTTTTGCCATCCCTTACATTATAAGACCTGTTCCAGTAGTTCTTACATCACCAACCTGTCACTTCACCTGTTAAGAGTAAATGCAGATGTTGTACAACACAAATTCTGTAATAGATATTGTAATACTAAATACTGAAGTGCACTAAACAAATTAGACTCTGTTCCAAGAAACAAGTCTCCTGTTTCTGATGTCAAGTAACTGGGGTTGTGTTCTCTCAGCTTTCATGGAATGTTTCTCCTACATAATAACTACTTCACCTAGAAAATGACACTTTAAAGGTTAGATGCAGAGTGTCACTGAGTGTTGGAAGACACACATGGAAATGAAAGAAGCCTCAGGTTTGCACAGATCAAGTTAAACACGGGCCTTACACCTCCAGGACAAGAACAGCAGTAGGTGCACAGTGAACAAGTGCCCCAAATCCACGTTCAGGCCCAAGCCCTGAGCTTACCCGCCGATCAGTATCTGAGGCTTGTTTGAATCACTCGTCACACCAAAGACATCGGGAATCAAATCTCCGTTAAAGCTGAAATAGAAAACTATTTCAGTATCACCTCAGTCATTATAAGAGTTCAAATTAACTGTTCTAAGTTAACCTAGCATTTCCCCACCAAGCAATGAAGAGCTCTCAGCTCTACAGCCCTCGCTGCTGTCTGAGCTGCTGGGAGCAGCAAACATCTTTCAAGGGTTTTGGTTTTCCAGTTCTGCTTCCCCCCCATTTTGTTCAGCATTTCACACAGAGGCAAGTACATTATGAAGGGGATATTTGCTCAGCCTGATAAGGCAGTAAGGTTTGTGCTTCACAAAATTCACTGAAAAATGAATGGCTCTTTTTCTGCATAAAATCAAAAAGCTCATGTAGTTACTATTGCCAGGATGATATAATACACAGGACTGGTAAAGATGACTGTTACAGTTCTTCATCTTTAGTTAGATCAGTTGACATTACACAAACCACCCTGTTCTTAAAAGATAAAGAGCATACATTTCAAATTTTAGCATTAAAATATACGTGGCTCTTAGTCACCACTGTAAATGTGGTTTTCTAAAAAAGTAGGTCATACTTACTCCATTACTAGGGGCTCATCATGAAAAGTCTTATTTAACATAGTTTTATGGTTAAGATCTGAAAACAGAAAAAATTAACTTGATTCAATTACCAGTATATAATGACTTCTGCATTTTCAACTAAGACATAATTATTCTAGTAATTTACAACCATAAATTTCATGATTAAAAAAAAATAATCAGGCACCACTGAATATAAACAACTAAATGGCTTCCTGAAATTTTGCAGGAAAGGTCAGTTACAGTTAAAATACTGAAGCTTCTTCATTCTAAATAGTTCTTAGCTCTCTGTGAGATTGCAATCACACAGATGCATGAAATCTGAAATAGCTGGAATGAAGACTGGCTACAAACTTCACACTGTATGTTAGACCTCTGTTTAATGTTTTGCCACTGTAAAAAAAACTTACTTATATACACTGAGTATTTGGAATAAGCATTAGAGATAGACTGCTTAAGTGAGAAGTGAGGATTTGAAGTCCTAATCAAGTTATCACTGCTACTTGTAATCCAAACTCCTTGCCAGATCATCCTTGTTTCCCTCCTCTCTCCATGTTTCTCTTCACAGTTTCCACATTTTATACAACAGTACCCTCTTACTGACTTGTCTGTCACCCTTCTATTACCCAAGGAGGCCCCACATACCTTGCCAGTAGCCTCACTACATACCAACCATTGCCCCAGTTTTTAACCTCTGACTCCTTTTCCAGGCCCCAGATGCTCATTTGTTCCTCTCCCAATATGTTTTCCCAGAAGCAAGACTGCATAAATTAACTCAAGTCCTTCATATTCTTCCAAATCCTAGGGACACCTGCTAGTCTCTTAGTATTTGATCCACTGCCCTCTCCCAGGTTCCTTGTTTCACCTCTGATTAAAGCCAGAAGCAATCTGACTAAAGCCATCACTTGCCTCACCTGTAACTATTTCACAACACAGCTGTTTGCAATGATTCTTCTTCAGTGGTTTTTGTGGACTTAAAGAGTATCTTCTTTTGCATTTCTGTCCCTCTTCAAACCCTAAACTCTTCCCCAAACCCTTTCTTAGCGCAGTCAACAGAGAACAGAAGAGATTTCACAAGTTCATGCAGTCCATGACTCTACCCAAAAACAGAATCAGCCACACCCAGAAAACTACTAAGAGACTCTTGAAAAATTAATTCTAAAGTTCTTGAAAACTTCCAACAATAGACACTCTGGAAGCTTCTTTTCCAAAACCTACTTTAGTGTTTCACTGTCTTTAAATAACTTTAACATAAGTGTTATATTACTCTCGGTAGGTTTAGGTATGATATTTTGTTCATGTTCTTTATGTACTAAAGTTTACATTAGGTTCTCCCTGCATTTTAAATTGAAGATAAATCTTCTGAGATCATCTTTGTGAATCTGACATGCATAATGAGGAAGCCATGAGAAGCAGAACTCCAGTTAACAGGTTACTACAAAACTACAATATTGTTTGGTCACATCTGTTGCATGATACAGTGCAAGCATTTTTGCTCTGTTCTCTTTCATCAATTACTGAATACAGTTTAACAGCAAGATGATACATGGGTGTGAGGCTGAATAGCTGCTAATCCCTATTTTAATCGTAAAAACCATCATTACACTATAAAATGACAATTGCTGACAACACTTTGAATTATTAAGAAGTCTAACAATCTTAATAAGAAGTCTCAGCACTCACCTAAAGTTTGGTTGTGTCCCCAGAAGATAAACACTGAAAGTTCATCTCTGCCATGACTTTGTGCCTGGGTGGTCAGGAGGACATCCATTTGGGAATCTCCATCATAATCTCCAGGAACTACACTGGTTATGGTAACGCCGAGAGATCTGCAATTAAAACAGAAATTAAAAGTACTTGTGTGTCCAAAGGCTTGCCCAGTTATTCTTAGTTGGTCCAACACAGTATTACCCTTCAACAACTTGGCTTATTATAAAGTCCATAGCTATTGCAAAAGTATCTTTAAATGAGGCATTTGGCAGGCTGTCTTTGTCTAAGAAAGATGGTATTTTTAAGTCCAAACTTCAGCTATCAGGCTTTCTTCAGCCATATCCCATTTCTTAAGATTATCTAGACTCCATTAAATCCCTTCATTTGCTGTAGAGCCAGTCCTCAAAACTGCATTTCAGTGAGCAGGATCTTTTGGTGGCACTCCAAGAACAAGCCCATAAAGCAACAGGAGCAGATTAAACAGAAGAGTCAAACACATAGGTAGATTTTTTTTTAAAGCCATTGTTATTTCCCCTCTACCTTCTGCCACATCTTACCACTCCTCCCTACATTTGTTTGTTCTTTCTATCTTTTATTTGGTTACTTACTCAGACTGTGCTTTACACACACAGTCCTGGAGAACTCTGTAAAGGATTAAAAGCAGATAATTTCTAATGCACTGAACAAATTAGCTCCTTCCAAGACAGGAGAGAATAAGGACAAACAAAAATATGTAGAACTACAGAAGATGAAGCTGAGCTCTAACAGCAATTTAACTTTTAATAAACATAATACTATTAATAAGCATTATTCATAAGCAATAATCATAATAGTATTACAGGATGTTAAAACAATGCCTATGTATGTACATAAACAGATTGTTTTATATTTATTAAGAATTGATGCTTTTTTAAAGACCACATTTAAACTTCATAAAGGAACAGAAATACCAGAACACTATTCTCCAAATCTCTTCTAAAGCCAATGATATTAGCTGGACTCCCATTAGCAACTATAGCAATTACATGAATTTCCCTGAAAACATGTCTTGGGACTGAGACCAAAACTACCTGCCACAAAGACTTAACCTGTGATATGAAATGATAGTTTGCTTTACTAGGGAATAAAATCCTGAAAATACAAATCAACTACAAAAATATTTCAAGATACAGGTATTTTAAATACTAATTTGAGGACAAACCCCCCCAAAGAATAAAGATTCCATAAGGGGGGTAGGAAGTCACACCTATTAGTAAATAACATGAATGACAAAACCCACCTCCACAAATTCTGTCATCTGACCAACCAAACCCAAAGAAATCAAACCAAAAACATATCAAGAAATCAACCAGGAAACTGATCAAAGAACTGGAGCTCTAAGGGCAAGGTGAACGTGCCAAACACGTTATTTGCACAGCCAATTTAGTCACGTTCCCACTGACTGCAGGGATGCACCTTCAAGAAAACCAGTCACATTGTCTCACCATTGAATAGCAACACTTACTTCATTGGCAACTTAACACGGGGCTTAAAGTAGGGTTCCTTCTGGTCAGCCAGGAAGATAACCAGCTCATTTCCTGGGAAAGCAAGTGAGATGATGAATAATGGAGGAAGTCTGTAAATGGTTTATATACAAACCCAACACGTAAACAGCTATGCCACAAATGCCCATTCCTCCCAGCAGCAAAAGCTTTGAAAGGCTTCCCATACCAACATTTCCTCTTCATTCCAAAGGAAGCGAAAGGAGCACTTCCTCAACACACCCTATGAAGCTAATTGCATCTCAGAGCAATGTTACTACCAAAAATCTTCTCTAGTCATGAAACCCCTTCTTTAGGGGTTTAGTGTTAGAACTTTCTCTCTGCTATTGCTATCACTGCTTAAAGTAAAACTCCCTGTAATGAATTAAGAAATTTTACATGTGGAAAAGTAATGGCACCAGTTCCACACAAATTATTAAAGCTTAAAAACTAACCCTTAATGCTCTCTCTTATGTAGTAGGATCTGATACTGCTTTCCCAAGTCAGCTGCCAAAAGCACTTTCAGTGAAACTCAGAAGTTACTTTGTTCCCTGCAGCACTTCCTCGTTTAGAGTCAATGATACAGGCAAGTATCATTATTTCTGGAAGATCTAAATAAAAGACCATATTTTATGTTGCAGAAATAATTGAAATTCAGGGAAGAAAATTAAGAAATTTAAATGGAATTATGAAATAAAACTTTTCAGTCAGTAAAGCACAATACATACACACTTGCTTCTCCAAGTAAAACAACAGTTCACAGTAAAACAACTGTATCTTTTTCTTTCTTCCCTTCATTCTCCACTAAACCCACATGTAGCAGCCCAAACTGTGAAAACTGGGTTACCTATAAAAAATGACTCTACAGCTACAAATTTGAGCTACCACAGTATTTTTCAAGAGCATTGCTCTGCTGTGGCAAAGTTCACAGCTGTGAAATGGCAGAATTCAGGTTACCTCTCTATGAAAGAAAGAAAAAAAAAAAAGTAACTGCCACAAACCTATTTAGGACAGGGAGAATATGCCAACAAATGAGTAAATGAAAACAAACGCCTTCAGGAAGGATAGGGGAGACCAGCACAGTCCCATCTGGCAAGTTCAGGATGCCCAAGCTGACTGCACACTCCCAGCTGAGTGAGGAGTTGGCACCCAGCGAGGTGCAGAAGCCTGCTGGCTGCTCAGCTTGGGATGATAAACCTGTGGGCTCACTGCTAAAACTTGTAATTCCCATTTCACACTGCATGCTCTCACCTGCTTTTTTATCATCTATTTGGGAAAGTAATGATGATGAGAGGCAAATGTGTTTTAACACATATCAGGTTCCAAGTCAGTTACACCACTGAGAAATGAGACTATGCGGCCACTAAAGATAGATTTATGAAAATTTTGGCTCAGTGCTCATCAATAGCCAAAACAAACTAACTAGTGGAAATTATTAGATGAAAGCAGAACCACTATGCCACTACATCCATCCACAGTGCACACATCCTAGATGCTGTTTGCAGCTCTGTATTCTTTTTGAGATGAGAGGGCAAGAAGGAAGGAACAAAGCACATTGGGTGGTGTGAAAAAGAAACAGTTTCAATACAAACAGCAATTATAGAGATTAGAGGTCTGTGGGCTGAATGCTTTTGTGAGAATACCACAGAAGTTTTCACAATTCCCTAATGAAATGCAGCAGGTGAGTAGGACAATGATCACTCCCTGCCCTGTACTACCAGAGGAGGCATCAAGCATAACTAGAGGGTGGTAGGTTGAACAACCAAACAGGATGAGTTTCCCCACTTATCTCTGTTTCATACACAGCCCTAAACCAAGTTTAGGTCCATTTACACCATTCCATGTATTTGTGTATTTTTAGTTTCAAAAAGTGACTAAACCCAGGGCCCACTGGTAATTTTGAATTGGTCTTGCTGTGAAATACTTCTGGATCTAGATTACCTCTTCTGTTCAGGGAGTTTACCCTCTCTTACAAAGTTATGAGTACAACCTGATTTTCATTTATGTACCTGGGCATAGGGAACATTACTCTCCTTCAAGTGAGGTCATGCAATATCACAACAGCAATATAAATCCAGAAAAAGGCTCAAAACATTATCCCTATTTCCTTATTAAGGGTCAGGATTACAAGGACTGGGCTGCTTTACCACATCCCTGTTCCTCAAAGTCCAGTCTTATCTCCAACACTCATTTCCTCACACTTTACAACTGGCTGCTGTTTGTTCTACTACTTACAACGCTGCTATTTAAAACTGTCTATTACTTTTTGTTTTGAAGGTATTCTGTAAATATTTGGAGTTACTTTTTGTCAAGACTTAAATAATGAAAAGTAATGTTTTCAAGTAGGTTATTTCAGGCTGATTTTTACAGTAAGTGTCACACAGGAAGGTGATTTAGCAAGTGCTGCTGTGCAGAGACAAAGAAGCCATGAATCTCATTTCTAAAACTTATAACTATTCACATTTTTATATGCATTCATCAAAAAGATAAGAAAGTAAAAATTAAATCTCATATCAAGGGCATTCATTTTAAATCTAACCATTTTTTCAGCAGATGTGCCAGTGGGGCATTTTCAAGGAGCCATGCCCTTCAATAATCCAGCTAGATGGGAAAGTCACTCATGCCTTACCAAAGCTACTTAGAGAAACATTTCTGAGAGCAAAGGGATAAAAAAAGGTGACTCAGAATAAATTTTGTATCTTAACTTGTTGCTTCCAGCAAGTCAGATAACCCGGGACTAATGTCTGGGAACAACACTGACCACAGAAAATAAGCTCTGATTGGGGGTCCCCCCATATGTGAAGCCTAAACAGAAACTCATGGCAAGTGGAACTAATTTCTCTACCCCGCCACCTTAACATGATGTTTCAGGTAGGATAAGGTGTAATTTATCCTCCTCACATCTGTCAAGCCTTCACCTGCCTTCCCCGAAATATTGTGAAAGCAGGAGCGAGAAACCAACTCGCGCGGGAGAAAATACACCACGAATTACTTCACAACCCTAAATTCAACTTTGAAGAAAAGCACGCCTTGCCCTGGGCGTATTTCAGGGCGTGTTGAGAGCCCCTCTTCCCACAGAAGGCAGCCTGTGGGAGGGCAGCAAATGCCACCCCGCCCTGGGGGCTGCGGGGACTGTGGGGGACTGAAGGGGGAGCTGAGGGGGATGAGGGGGCCGAGGGGGCTGTGGGGGGATGGGGAGATTGGGGGGACTGAGGGGGA
>VXBX01008400.1:73758-161390 GCA_013400415.1 Scytalopus superciliaris
GGCCCGGCCCGTCCCTCACGGGGGACACCCGGCCGTGCCCAGCCCCAGGGGCTGACCAGGGCTCGCTTCCCACCGTCGCTGCTCGTGGTTGTGCTTATCACTACACCGCTAGAAAGCTTAAGTATTTAGAGGAAAAAGTACTAGTTTTTGGCGCGTTTCCCTTAGGTAAAGGTATATTTTTTGTAAGGCGAGGGAGTTTCTGGTTCTGAGCCTGCACTGTGTGGGCGCTCCGTTCTGGCCTAAGTGGAAGGGTCATGTTTACTGAGTTGGCTTGAGTTTCCAAAGTTCAAGAAATTCGGTTTTTAAGTTACTTTTTCAAAGGGAAATGCGGTTTTAGCAGAGCTTTAATTGTTCCGGTGGAAACAAGTTTTCCAGAAGGTCCCCGCAGTGTTTATTTATACATCATCCGTGCTCGTAGGGCTCGGGTTTGCTTGTTTGCGTGTTTGGTTGGCTTTGTTGTGTTAATGGGCAGACGGGACGCTGTGGAAGGGCTTGCCGAGGCCTCTGAAGGGTTGTTTAAAGACTGCTCTGATGTGTTTGGCTTTAAAAGTTCAGTGTTCCTGTAGGACCGATGTGCAGGTTCCACGAGGGGGGAGTGAGCTGTGCCCTGACCGTATAACAGGTTTGTTATGTGAGAGCTGAGTGACAGGAGTGGCCCCAGAGCTCCGGGAAACCAGGTGGGGAACCTGCCCCTTGGCAGGGTGGGATTCCCCTGCAGGTTTATTGGGACCTCACTGGGATGGTTTTAAAGTCTGGAGTCACAGCTGCTGCTGCCTGTGACTTTTTCGTTAAATATATAAAAAAGTGTTGTCTGGGTAATGACTGATTATTGTTGCAGTTCACTTCCCCTCCCTGTTCATAGAGGTTTTTGTCTAGGGATTTATTCACAGTTTTATATAATGACTGAAGGAATTTAGTCAAGGAATAAACGTTACCTTAGCTGAATAGTTTTTCTAGTAACAGAGTTGATTTAAAAAATCGAGTTTTATATAAAATCTTTCAGGTAACATTCCTATCTAAAGTTAAAAATCATGTTCCTGGTTTTTCAAGCTCACTGCTGCATTTCTGTAAGTAAGTTGAAGTCTGTGAGTCTGTGTAACTTCACATTTTTCTGTGTCCTTTCTGGCCCTGTCAGGAGGAGTCCCAGTTGGGATGAGCACAGAAAGTGACTGAAACTGCCTTGGCTGAGGCCTGTGCTGGAGAGTCCCAGCTCCCAAGCACCACTGCTTTGTTTGGGTTATTTTTTTTCCTAGTATGATACTTGGAGTAAGATATAGTAGGCATGGAGTATATACATGTGGCTGAAATGTAGGAGTGATTCATGTTTTATATAGCCAAGGGCAGTGTAGCATTTAAGACCCAATCCTGTAGGAGGTAACCTGTATCTTCATGTTTATGTTTATTAAATTATGAATTATGTTTTTGCCAGTAAAACCAAACTTTACTGAGAATTTTTTATTTCTCCTCCTTGAACAGTAAAATACCATTTCATTCATTGCTACTCTGATTAGGAGCAGATTATAAAGATATTCAGCAGTTGACCAGTCTGAACCCCCTGAAATTTTGATTACTTTAAAAAAATGTAAACTTCTTCAAAAATTTCGAATAACTTGTCATCATAATTACAGATGCTGTTTTCTTAATTGTACATTCCAAAGTGGAAGATGCTCTGCCTCAGATAACTGATAGTCAGTGCTGCAAGAAATGTCCTGGTGTAGATTTCCCCATGGGCTAAAAGCAGCACTGTGCAGAGCAGAGTTTTAGCTCCCTGTGCTTACTGTTACTTAACGCTGTTGTGTGCACTAGTTAAATCATCATTTTTGTTTAACCTTGAAATATATCAGATTTTATTCATCACCTTTTGTTGTTAATAGCAAATTTCCAATTGAATAACAAAGCTAATGTCAAATACCATAAAAAGAACTTTTTTTAGACTGTGTCCTTTCACTCAGGGAGGTTTTTTGGATGCAAAAGCAAAACAAAACCATGAGGTCAGTGTAGAATAAAAAAAAAAACATATGATGAAACTTTGTGCTGTGCACTCTGTCATGTTAATAACTCCACTAACATTGCTTTCACTTAATTTAATGCTGGTTGCCTTTAACATTTACTAAACAGTTTTGAAAATTACTGTAGCTTAGCCTGAGACGTTTGTGATTAGCTGCACCAATTTGAAATGGCCAGTTTGGATGATGACAGAGCCTCCTCTGCGCATGCTTTTTTAAAGTTTGGTAAGTGTGCAGTTTTGTGTTTTGTTTTCGTTTGTGGCTGTTTAATTCAACAAAAAATAATTGTGTGTTTTGTGTTTCATGAAATGTTTTGTGCTAGCAGATTTTTAGCGCTGTCCGGTAGAACTTGAAAATTCAAACTCTTTCCGTGAAAATTTCTGAAAATGAGAATCTACTTGGATTAAAATCTGCTGTCAAATCTTCCTGTTTCGTGTTCCTGTCCATATCTCTGTGTAATAGTCTCTGAACTGAAATCTCTCTTTTAAGATGTTGGTCATGTAAAAGATGCCCTAAGAATGGTGTTTAGAATTGAGTCCTACAAAAGCCCAATGTGACTGTTTGGAGATAAGAAGATTTCCAGTAAGTCACTCATTGTTACAAATCTTGACTTTTCCAAATTAAGTGGAAGCAAAATGAAGCCCCCTGGCACAGCTTCTCCTCAGGTACAACAGAAACTAGAATACTTGCAGCTGTCAAGACCATTCTGTGTGTTTTGAAGGGAGCTGGACTGGGGACAGATGTATCCATATGGGAAACTAACTGCTGTGGGAAGAGCATTTAGGACTCCTGTGCTGTCCCTGCTGGAGCACAGAAGCAGTACAAGTGCTGCTGAGGGTAACCAGGTACAGGGAGTTCAGCTGCCCCTGCCATGACTGAGTCACTTGGACTTCCCTGCCCTGCCTGTCCCATTTCTGCTTTGCCTCTCTTAAAGTCAAAGAAAGTGTGAAGTGTTGACATTGTAATAAAACAAAAATAACTTTCTGTTAATTATTGTAGGGATACTTGATGTTATGATGCAAAATAAACATTTTTAGTAGTTTTAAGAGCTATTGTTGTGGGTTCTCAGAAAGGGCAGTGCCTGCCTTGAATATCCTGAATGGTTTCCTGCCTTGCTGGTAACATTTGCAAGATCTGTGTGGTAGACTTTGGCATTTTGGTTATGTGAAGCTTCTGTGTACTGGCACAATGGCTAGTATTGTGTTTCTGGTGTTCAGTGGCTTCTGTGTGTTGTCAGTTACTGTAAATCCTGAAATCAGTAATTTCCATGAAGTATAATGCACTGTATACAGAGAGAAATAACTTGGTGCATATACAAAATAAATTGGTGCATATATTTTTTATTTTCCCTCTCTGGTGACCAGTGCCTGCACCTGCAGGAATGTGTCAGAGGAGATTTAGGTGGGATCTCAGGCAAAGGCTCTTCCCCCAGAGGGTGGTTGGGCACTGAACAGACTCCTCAGGGCAGTGGGCACAGCCCCAAGGCTGGCAGAGCTCAGGGAGTGTTTGGATGAAACTCTGGGGCACATGGTGGGATTCCTGGGGTTGTCCTGTGCAGGGTCAGGAGCTGGACTTCAATGATCCTTGTGGGTCCCTTCCAACTGAGCATATTCTCTGATTCTATGAAATACTAATTGAATTACACGCACAGTTTAACACATGATTTTTCTTGATAAATGATTGTTTAAGAACTTTGTTGCTTCAATGCTATTTAAATGCTATTTCAAGATTTTACTCATTCTTACCTGTGTTACCATCACTCAACCTAGGTAACAGTTTGTACCTTGTATTTACTTCTGCTGTCTCTTCAGGCAGAGGAATACTTTGATACCTTTTGCATCTACCTCTCCAAGCCCTTCTCCTTGTGTTTCCTTACCCTGTTTTCATTGAATTGTAGAACAGTTCAGTGTGGAAGGGTTGTCAGAATGTCAGCTACTCCAGCCTCTTGCTCAAAGCAGGGTCAGCTATGAGACCATAGTTTCCTCCTGTATGTAGTGATTAAAAATCCTCGTGGGATACACTTTCTAGACTTTGTTGTGAGAATAAAAAAGTCCTCTTTGGTCCCAATGGCTTCTGTAATGTGAAAATGTTATTGCCCAAACTAGTGTTGGGTAATGTGTGATTTGAGATCCAGAACTTTTTCCTATCTCAAGTGTTGAATTACATCCAAAACTAGTGTCACATTAGAGGCTGTGGTCAGTTTTAATTCTCATCAAAGCTACACAGAAATCTTGTATTCTCAGCTTTTTTCTTTTGACCTGTCCTGATTTAATTATGCAAATCAACATTTTCTTTTGTTCTTCTGGAATGGGAAATACTGGAAATAAAATTCTTGCCATGTTGCTTCTGTTTGTTTGTGATTAAACTTGGGGCAGTGTTTGTTTGTTTTAATTCTGTACTTTGAAAAATTTGAATAAGCCCTCTTTGTTGAAATATGCAAATCTTTATGCACAGACTAGGTCTGGAATTCCATTCTAATGTCTGCTTTTCTTTAATATCCCTAATCACTGCCATCTTCAGGAAGGTGTGGGTGTTCAAAGCTTCTGTGTGTACAAATTTGGGAGCAGAGTTATTTAAAAGCCCTGTTGGCCACAGCTTCTAAATCTAAACATCTAGACAGTTTACAGCTCTTCCCTGAAGAGCAATTAATGCTAATCTCAAGTATAAATGGAATAAAAAGAAGGTGGATGGGAAAGTACTTCAGCATCAGGATGACATGATATTTTCAGCTTCCAGAGCTTGTATATACATAGGTATTGACACTGCTAATAGCTTACCTTGGACAGCTTTCCTTAATTTCCTTCTGTTTTATATTCTGCTTAGAAGAGATAATTAAATTGTCTTTTTTTCCTGGAATTGTGCGTTTCAGTTTCATCTGCTGGATAAGGTTTTCTTATATCTGTGCTGTCTTGTCTAAGTCAAAAATATCTTGTCTCTTTATTACTTCAGTTCTGCACTGGTAGTTGATGTGTTTGTTATCAGTTACTGGTCTGTTGGAGATTTCTTCCTGTTCTCTAATACTTTGAAGGGAAGTTTCTGTCCTTTTAAGTAATTCTTCAGCTTGAAAATTGGTGAAATTGTGTTACTCTGGAACCTGTAGATGGTAGGAAATAAAAGGGGATTAATTTTCCTTCAGAATTTGGATATAGGGTATTTAGTCAGTGCAATATCTGAAGACAGACAGGGATTTAATTGGAGTCGAGATAAAGATCTTGAGTGTTTCAGATATGAAATATATTAGTGCAGAAATCAACACTTTGATTTCCTCTCAGTTTTTCCCCTGGTTTTGAAGTAGGTGCTGCCTTGCAGCAATCCACTTGTGGTGTAAGGAAATACCAGGCACCCTTCGTTCTGTGGGGAAGGAGAACTCCCAGCTACCCTATTTAAATGTTGCCTGTGGTTGCACTGCTACACAGCTGAGGAAATACTAAATCACCAAAATAGGAGCTTGGTTACATCCTACAACTTATTTACCTACAATAAATCCCACACTGTATGGTTACAATGAAGTGATATATTTATGAAAAACAGTATTTAAAATTAATGTGCTCGTTCTGTTTCCCCTGAATGCCAAAACACAACCCAAGAGCTCCAGGGGACTATTTGCATATGTCAGTCTGTTATGTTTAGAGTGTTGCAGTCTTGCTGTTGTCATTTGTTTTCACTTTGAAAACCTGTTTTAAATATGTAATTGAAAATAGCTTTCTATGGCATGTTTTAGTCTTGCTGAAATGAACTTCCCAACAGGTTCTGGAGGAGTGTAGATGGGCTGTTTTTAGCCATCCTAAAAATATCTTCCACTGTGTTATGGGCTCACTCCAAACCACAAGGAAGGAGCAGCTTCAAGTTTGTCCTGGCTGTTCCTTACTTTTGATTAGGTTGTGATAGCAATGGAGCATGATTTACCTCATGATTTCTCCAGGAGAATGTTGTAGGCATCCAGCAAAACAAACTGTGAAGGTGCTCATGAGGAATTAGTGAAGAATGTGTGGAAAACTTTGATTTAAACAAATTGTCCTGCTTATAGTAGGAGTTGTTTTAAGGAATACTTTCAAGTAATAAAACTATTTTTTTGTCATTTTTCTTAAACTTTGAATTTATTTCACCTTTTTGTTTCATCAATGATCTAATCATCTACTCTGGCTGTTTTAATGTATTTCTGTTAGTAAAGTTTCAAACATCTAAGATAATGTAATTTGTAGACTGTGGTGCTTTGGTATTTTTCTGCTCTTTATTCTGTTCAATCTTCTTTCTGCTTTAAGTTGAAGTCTTTGAATGCTCTAAAATAGAAGACTATTCTTTTTGTTCTTGATAACATTATTTTGTTTCTCTGTTGGCCACAGAGGGTCACAGATTGTCTGGTAAGTATGTAAATTAGAGTAATTTTATTTGAGGAACTTTTGCCTTGTGTATATGTGTGTGTACCTGTGAATACTCAGCCGTGTTTCCTGGTGCCATACTGGGATTAACAGCCTGCAAGGGGTGGGCATGGAAGGATGCTGTACTGTGCATGTGTTATACAGTTAACAAATCTAAGAGAAAGAACCTTTATTTCGCCTTTGAAAATCTATTAAGTGAATATTTCTCACAAATTTGCTGCTTTTGATGCAGTAAGTGACTTCCCAAAGATTTTTTTCCTTCGCATATTCTGTCCTGCTTTCACTGAATCGCCTCATAATGTTACAGTTATGCAGGTCACTGTGTTGTGTGCTCCTGCAAGACAACTGAATTAATAGTATAACACCATAAATTACTAGTCTTCTCATGGACAGGGATTCATAGGCAAAAAGAAATAGAAAAATGAAATTGCTTTGAAAATGGATTTAAATTGTTTCAGAATGTTGGGGGGGGGAGAGGTATTTTTTGGTTTTTTAGCAGAAGATATGAAATATGTGTGATGTATTACAAGTTTTTCTTTTCCGTTATGGAACAATTTAATTTCTTTTAGCTTTGGTTTTTTAGGCAACTCTAATAAACTGGGCTCTCTGTGCCTCTCTCTTGGGCCTTTCCCCACATGCAGGTGGTTTTTGTAATTCCCAGTGAGGAAAGGAAAGGCTGCAGAAGAAGCTCAGATGTGTTGGGAAGCATCAGCAGAGCTCCTTGCCCAGCAGACCCACAGCAGTCTGCTCAGGGAGAGGAGCTTTTGTTTTAACTCCTGTGATTGGAAAGCAAAAGTAATACTAAATTAGGGTTGGTGTCTGAGTTCCTGAGGGGCAAGAGACATTTTCCTGCCTCCCCACCAAAAGAGTCGATCCATGAAGCTCCTGTCTCAGGTCCACACACATTCATTCACAGAATCAAATAGGCTGGAAAAGACCTCCAAGATCACCAGCTCCAGCCTTTGGCCACACCTTGTCACCAGACCGTGGCGCTGACGCCGGGTCCGGTTCTTCCTTCAACCCTTTTCTTTCCATTTCTTCTCCTTCATTTCATTTGGATGAGAGTCCTGAACATGGACAATCTCCTGTCTAATGCCAGGGTATGTGCTGGGATTTCCAAAGAGCCCGTGTGAATAGGAGCACTGAGCTGTGTCCTGCCAGAGCTGCTTGGCTGGCTGGGCTTCCCTGGCAGTGCATTCTCGGAGCTGTTGGAAGGGCAGCACGCAGTCCGGAAAGGGAAAGCTCATTCTCCCTGTTAGCACATGGCTCTGTGGGAGATCCTGCCATCCAGAACTCTGAATAAAGCCCAGGTGGTTTGTGGAGGCAGAGCAGTATGGTACTCTTAAATTAGAAGTTGGAGATGGTTCACCCCAGTAATTTTCAATAGGTGGCTTGTCTCAGCTGTCAGGAAAGCTGACTTCTCTGTGGTAAATAGGGAAGCGCTCGATGTGTGGGACACTGAGAAGGACAGATGTGGATTTGATAGCATTGTATTTCTCTGGAATATAGGTAATATTTGGGGACTGTATCTCTTGTTAAAGCTTTGTTAGTATGTGGGAGAAAGCCAGCCCTCTGTCATTCAAGATCTGAGATCAGCTGGGGTAATTGTGGTGGTGGTGCAGACAAGGCTGGGGTAGTTAAAACAGTGATAGTGTTGTACATACTCATTATTTTTCCCTCAGGTAGGGAAGTAATAGTTAAATTTAGTCTACTTTTGTCCCTCTTCCTTCTGTTTTTCTACATATCTTTAGGAATTTTGTCTTTTTTGACTTAAGTGCTAAGCACATGTTCCTAGAAAATGCTTAGCATTTAATAGCTGTCTTCAGTAATTAACTATACAGTTATGTAGCAGTTGCTGTAGCTGAGTGTCTACAAGGCATTGGAGATCCAGATGGAGGTCTGGTTTGTGTAGACAAGTTCTGTAGGAAAAAATGTGTATAGAAATGTATTTTCTCAGACTGTAGAGATAGCAACTTCTTTTGTTTCAACTGAAACTCAGTAAATTGTACTTTTGCATAACAAACAGGGAAAACACCATATTGCAGTAATTCTTAGCACTATTAGAATTATGAAACTAATTGTCTTCTTGATTGTGTTGTGTTTTTTCTTTTTTTTTTTTTTTTTTAGGTTCAATTTATGAGCCGCTTAAAAGTATTAACCTTCCCAAGCCAGAGGGGGAAAGTCTGTGGGATAAATTAAATCATTACTATAGAATTGGTAAGTTAATAGTAGTTCTACCATGAAAGATTTTCAGCATAACTTACTGAAATATTTCCAGTTGTGCTTATGAAAGCCAATAGCTTTGTCTTAAAATAGTATCAGCAGCCCCTAATATGGATTTTTATTCTCTGAGAAATGAAGGGATGCAATTCCTCACGAGATTCCTGTGATAATGCAATACATGGATTTGGATGTTTCATACACTGCTTGAAAAATCATGAGCAGCAAATAGTGTTCAAAATTCCAGCATTTGTCAAATGGCAGATAGATTCTGAGCTGCACATGATCCTCTTGGATGGGGAGGGGCAAAGGTTGCCTGCTGACAAGTTTTTGATGCTTGTCCTAATGCAGGTATGAGATAGAATTCATATTTTCCTGAAAATTTCCATCTTGTTCTATTTTTATGTCATGGTGCCAGGTTAAATAATTGTAGTTGTCCTTTCTCCTTCCTTACTCTCCTTTCTTTTGTAAATATTCATACAGTCATGTGGCCTAAGTTAAAAATGTCCTTTTTATGAGTGTAGAGTAGTGGAGAGTTAAAGTGTTTAAATGATTGGAGGGGCAGTTGACATACTCTAGTCACTTTTTTCTTCTTTTTTTCATAAAGAGGAAATCACTGGGTTGCCTTGCAGAGGTTCTGTACAAAGTGGGTTGTGCTGGAACAGTCATATAAATAGTTTTGAATACTGTTGGGGTTTTTTGTCAAAAGATCTAATTTGACTGAAAAAGCAACATGACAAATTTTTTGTGTTTCTCCTTACCTTTCTGTCTCTTGTTTTATGTTGTACATGCTTGAGCAGCTTGTTCACACCTTGATTTATTCCTGAAAATCTATTTAGAAATGGGAACAAACCTAAGTGGTGTTACTGCCCTTTTTATTTTTCCTTTTTGCAGTTAAATCAACATTGCTGCTCCATCAAAGCCCAACCACAGGTCTGTTTCCCACCAAGACCTATGGGGATAACCAGAAGGCAAAGGTCCATGACAGTCTTTACTGTGCTGCCTGTGCCTGGGCACTGGCCCTTGCCTACAGGTGAGTAACCTCTAAACTCACATCTCTGCCACATTACATTCTTTCTGTTACCCAGTTCCCCAGGAAAGGTTTAAAAGATGAAGCTTTATCATAAATAGATTTGTAAGCTCATGGAGGTGGTGCATGTTTCCAAATCTCAATAAAAATGTTTATGGAAGTCCTAGGTGAAAAATGTCGCTCTACTTCTGGTAAGTAAACATGTTTCCCTATAATGAAATTGGTACCAATATTGGCATTGATGCATGCTAGTAAAAATAGAAGTTCTTGTGGCATTGTCCTCAAGGAATGCTGCTAGTTTCAAATGTAGTGGGAGAGTTCAGACCATTAGCAGGCTTGTTGTGAGTACTACCAATCCATTTGCTTGCAAGAGACATTGTTTTATCAATAAGGACTTTTTTTCTTTTTAGATTTTGAAATAAGAATGTTCGTGTAAGTTGCAAGACAAACTACAAAACTCCTCTTTATTATTATTTTTATTGCTAAACAAGGATGAATAGGGCTATAAATACGTTAATATGAGTGAGGGCACCGCTCTGCTACAGCATTAGCTAAATACTTAATATTCCAAAGCGTTAATGTCTCTTTTTTTTTTCCCTGCTAATGCACTTCCAATTTGTTTTACGAGTTATCTCCCTTCCCCAGGCGCATTGATGATGACAAGGGAAGGACTCATGAACTGGAGCACTCTGCCATAAAGTGCATGAGAGGAATCCTCTACTGCTACATGCGGCAGGCCGATAAGGTGAGGTGCCGTGGTGCGGGCACGGGCGCTCGCTTCCTTCCCAGGCATTAATTAAACTGTGAAAACCAACTTCTAAAGGGAGATAAAATTCCAAAGGGGATGCAGTGGGACTGTGTGGCCCAGTCAGAGCAGCTGCTCTGCTGTTGGCAGGTCACACCATGGTTTTAGGGTCCAGCAGACACGAGCGTCTGGCGAAGGGAGTGCAGGGCGTGCTTGAAACTTCTTGGGGTTCCTTTTGCAGTTAGTTAGCCCTTTTAAATACTACACCATTAGGAATTCTGGGTGTCTTTATGTCTTTTCAGTGATTAAATGGAAAGATGTAGAACTTGTTTTAGTTAAGGCTGGAGACTTTGTGCAGCTATTGCCATTGCAGTTGTTCTCCTTACCTAGGTGATTGTTTTGCTGGGTCTCTTTAGCAGCCACTTTCCAATACTCTTTGACTTAATGATGTAAGTTGGGAAGGGCAACAGCCCACAATTAATAAGGAAACAGTAATTTACTTATGTTGTAACACAGATGATTTATTCAACCCCTAGACCTCTTGTGAGTATACCCTGAATATTCTTAAATATTCAGGGCTTCTCCTTTTTAAAATGTAGATATGGTGGATTAGTTTTGCATAGTGGTTAGCAGTAATTCTAGGAGTAATTAAATATATATAGTCAATGTGATTATTTTAAGTTTCATGTAACAGCCTTTTAACTATTATTAGAAATAGTTCTCCTGTAACCACATAGTCTTCATCACAGCTGAGCACACAAACTGAAATAAAAAGCTCGTAGGCATGTAATACCAGTAACAATCATAATAAGCAAATCAGATGTATTTCCAGTCATATTTATGCTGACATATTTTTTCTTTTTTTGTAGTCTGTTTCTTTGTAGTCTCATCTGTAAATAATCTTGACCTAAATTGATCTTGTTACATTTGAGCTGTTGTTTTTCTCTTCAATGTTCACATGTTGGTTTTGAGGATGCTGAGTACAGACAGGAATAATGAGCATTAAATTAACACAGGTGTCACACTGCTGACATCCTGCTTGTCAGGTTTTGCCTTGTTTATTGTAGATGTTTTTCTCTTCCCGCAGAGTAATAATAAACACTTTCTGGTACCTAACACACATAAGTCAAGCTGGACTTTATTCTCAGAGACTGTGTGTGTGCTGGCCTCATGTAGAAGGAAGATGGTTTTTAATAATATGAATTACATATGCCCAGGACATGACTTGAACAGATGCTGCTACTTGTAAGAGAAATTGCAGATGTTGTATTCTGTTGCTAATGAACATATGAGTTATGAGCTGATATGTGTTTAATGAGTGCCTGGCATAGACATGGTAACTCCACACTATAGTATTCACTTCCTTGTTTCTGAGGCACGTGCTGTATGTTCTGTATGATTTGTTAGTAGAGAAGAGCCATAAAGATAACATCAGTGTTGGAAGTTATGTGAAATGTGGATCAGGTGCTGGCAATTAGAAAATTAAAAATTATGTTGGAGAGCAAGGCATGACTTTAAAAGCTATGGAAAAGGATGTTGGACTTTTGCCTTCATTCTTTTCTTTGTGAATTTGATTTCTTTTCTCTGCCCTGTTGGCTGCTGTCTCATAGTGCAGATTGTTTTCCCAAATAGGGTAAAGTAGCAGACATTGTATTTCATGACTAGAAAACTACTTTAAAATGACCGCAGTACTTATTTCATTCCTTTGTTGTTAACCTCTTGTATTAGTAATTCAGTTCTTCTCCACTGTAAGAGATTCTGTATTGTAGAGGCATATTGTCAACTCCAGTGACAGTGTCTGTGAATAAAAGTTCCTTTTAATCTATGGCATTATTCTTTTTGTCCATGATCTTTGGGGTTTTTTTTAAGCTATCAGCTTTGCCTTCTGGAATGTGTAAACACTTCATTGTACATTAATGTCACAAATGGTTATGACCAGATCAAATCTTTGTTTTCCCTTGTACTCTTATACTAGGTATTCATGGCTGTTGCAGCATTTCATTTGTCACATGTCACATAGCAATTTATGTGGCCTGTAGCCCAGAAGGCTTAACAGTTATTAATAACAACAGTGGTTTTTTTTTGTTTAATACTTTTTGCCTTGTTAAATGGTACAACAATAATTATTTTATAGATCATGATTCATAAAAATTATTAAAACTACTGTTCCTGACATAAATTTTGGGATCTTGCACTCCAGTAAGAGCTTTAAACTGTGATTGGTGGGGGGAGAGAGCGTGCTCAGGAGGGAAGTGATGTTGCTGGCTTTGGTTTTATGTTTTGCCTTGCATTCACTTTTAGGTTCAGAAATTTAAGCAAGACCCCAAACCATCTGCCTGTCTACATTCTGTGTTCAGTGCACAGACTGGAGATGAGGTCTTCTCCCATGAGGAGTATGGGCACCTTCAGGTAACACATGCATGGATATGTGTAAATCAAAGTTTGACTGATCTTTAAGAATGTTATTGTTGTCTCCATTCTTCCATAATACACCTGTCTCAGTTTAGTCAGACTTGTGTTAAATGCCCTGTGTGTGACAAAACTGAGGTTCCTTCTGCATCTCTTTGTGAAAGACAGACTTTTCAAACATAACTCAGTGGTATGTTTTGGTCAGAAGGTACTGAAATAACTGTGGGATTGTAGAGGGAGGTGGTTATTTGTTTACAAAGTTGTTTCTTTTTGAGACCAACAGATGGCTGTCAATAAATAATCCTGGGAAAAGAATTGTAGTCAGTAAAATGAGAGGTTTAGTTTAATCTTACAGTGAATATTAATGTTCCCAGCTTAATTTTCTGTAAGTTTGAGCAATTTTCAGTTATAGTAAAGTTTTAATATACACTGACAATGGCTTTGTCTGGTTAGGAATTGTTCACTGCTTTGTGCAGTGGTTCCCAGTCAGCTTCATTGCCTGACTGAATGTTTTACTCTTTCATGTTTCAGTGTTTTGGTCTACTCCTTTCTTTTCTTTCCCCCTTCCTTTCTTCACTTTCATACCCTTTTTGCTTTGACCTTATTTTGTGTTCCTTAAGTCTGCATCCTCTTTAGTTCAGAAATTGCTAATGAAATTATTCAGAACTGACAGTAGGTTGACAATTATTTAACTTCATGGTGACAGCATTCCTTGAATAGTTTGTACAGTAAATGTGTTGGATTCAGAAAATGTGTGTTCTGAGGAAAATGCTTTATGCAGTTAGCCCAAGTTAGCATTTTGGACTTCTTTGGGAAGATCCCTGAAAATGCACATCTTTTATCTGCAGGAGGAGGCAATTTTGGGACCTGGGGAGTACATGAGAGTTTAAAGTCTGTTTTTTGTAGCAGCTCAACCCTTCCCACAAACATGAATGCATGTTCCCTTCTGTCATCAGCACACCTCAAAAATTGAGACTTTTCAGCTCTGTGGAAACCACAGGGTACAGAGGAACTGAGGGGGTTCAGTGGGGAAAAACAGAATATATTATGTAGCCCTTATTGCTGGACTTGATGCTTTTCACTTTGTATTAAGGAAGTGGAGACAGGGGTCTTGAAATCTTTGGGGAGTTTTAGAATTTGGACCTAATTTTTAATCTGCTACATTTCAGATAAGAATCCAGCTTTTTTGTTCTAGAGGGTTTCTCTAAATTTCATATGCTCAGATTGTTGCAAGTTACTGTGAAAAACTTTCTCTGTTGGAGTTATACAAACTCTCAATTACAGTGGAATTCTGTAATAAAAAACCAATCCACCAGTTTCTTTTGATTCATCAGTGAATAGACATTATGATGCTCCTCTGTACAGCTGCTGAAGGTAATTACTGTAAATAATAAATGCTGTGTACAGCTCCAAAAAAACAGTTTTTCACAAATCTAATCATATCTGAATGTTGTAATTATGCTCCTGTCAGCTGATAACACTGGAAGTCCCACAGGGGATGAAGTGATTTTCTTTCTGGGTGTGCAGTGTACTATTCAATAGAAAATACTTGCCTTTTTGGTAAAATCTACTTGCTAATAAATTGTTACATATATAAACATGAAGCAGCTTGTGACTGCAGTGATTGCCTGTGGGCAGAGCAATGTGCCTAAGGGAAAGCATTTTGGTAGCATAGTTTGAAACAGTTTTAAAAATAATAGTGCACCAGAAGTTTTAGAGGACAGTGCTTGGCTGTGGCACGTTTTCCATCAATTGTACCCACTCCCTTACAGGTAGGATGGTGCTTTTGAAGAAACAAAACTGTGTTGTAGTGGGACCATCTTTGTTAGCCAGTAATACCACATTTAGATAGTTTGTCTGACTCCAATAAACACGAAGTTAATTATAGTTTCCTTTCTGTGTTTAATTACTTCAGATCAATGCTGTGTCATTATTTCTCCTCTACTTGGTTGAGATGATCTCTTCGGGGCTGCAGATTATCTACAACACAGATGAGGTACAGATCAATTTCCAGATTTAAAACACATGCTTCAAGTTGGTTGTGCTTTTTGCTTGGTTTTATTTAATTACCAACTGTAAAATAATTGTTCTGAAAATACACCACAGGTGTTCTGTGCTTTTAGTGGAAGTCAGAAAAGATAAATGGAATCAATGGACAGTGAAATAAATTAATAGCTAAAGAAGTGTTAAATATGCAAAGAGTAAATGGAACATGACATTGAAAACCTTTATAATTCCCTGCTACTTCTGAAAGGTACAAGGTCAAGAATCAAAAGGTCTCTTAGGATGATTGACTTCTACCTGTGGTGTTCTCAATTTTCATGTTTCAAACTGGCAGTCAGTGCATCCTGTCCAGGGGAATTTCAATATAGTAAACAGTGGGGTTAATTTTCTGGAAGGCTGAAGGACTTCCTTCAAATGCTTATAAACCTATAGGTGTTAAGAATTTTTACTGTCTCTTCAATTGAGAAAAAAACTAGTTTTATATCATGGTGAGAGATGTTTGTAAACTCTTCAGTAAATAAGATAATAATAGCCACTGTGGCTGTGACTGGAGGGCAAGTCATGTGAGGACAACCTGCTGTCCTGCTCTAAAATGAGGCAATGTTTTGTTACAGAATGAAAAGCAGAGATGTATATATCTTTTAATATTTTTTCCTTCAGTTTTATTACTTTGGATTTGTTTAAATTTACTCTGTTTTGTTTAGCAGTTGCTGCTGTATTGCCTTAAAAAAGTTAAATGCACTTATAGTACCACCATTTAAATAAAAGGGAGAGTTTTCATAACAGGGTATTTGCATTTTATTTCTAAAACAAACATCTTCATTGATCTGGTTTTTTGATACTGAGAGAACTGACTGTTGCAACATATCTCCTTTCTCGCTTAGTTAGATCATATGGTAAGTATATATTATTTTGTCTGAATTGCCTTTATGTCTGTGAGGAGGCAAATGTATATAATTAAGTATTTACTTAGCTTGATATATAATTTATATTATCCTCCAGATGTTTGCATTTAATTACAGATTCTGCAGAAAAAGTGCATGTGTACAGACTCTCCAGTCAGTGGAGATTCTCCACTTCCTTGACAGGAGGTAGTTTTCCTTGCAGCTGTACCCTACAAATCTCCAGAGTGTGGCTTTACACAAGATTATTTTACCACAGACCAGCGTGCTGCGTTATTCTCTGTGCAGCTTCAGCAACTGCCTTCCTTCTCAGACCTTACAGCCCCACATAACCATACTATTTGCCAGCTTTCCCGTGTGCCTGCAGAATGTGGGAGCACAGTGGCACTGTGGCTGTGGCAATCAGCTACCCAGCCACCAGGCTGGGTGTCCCCTCCCCCTGATGGCATTGCAGGACGTGTCTGGCCTCTTCCCTTGCAGGGAGAGCCAGTGCCCGCCCAGTGCAAGGGGCTGGCAGATGGTTGGTGTTTGGCAAGCTGTCTGCAGAAATATGTTTGTACACAGAACTCTTGGCTTTAGAGGCACTCAGTGCCTGCTTGATGGCAGGCATGGCAGCTGTCAGCGAGTTGCCCTCCAGTTCTGGCTGCTGGCAGTTGAAAAATTAATGTAAAGGTGTCTTTGCATCCAGAACAAAGCTACCGGTGTGTGGTTGTGGGAGTGATGGGGCAGTTACCCACACCTGGAACAGCTACAGGAGTATTTGCAGTTGTCCATGCTGTGTGTGGCTGTTCTCTCTTACACCTTGGTCTCCACATGCCTGACTTCTGGATAAATGAGCTTAACACACACAGTCCATAATTTCTGGAAGTGCCACAGCATTGACTTGGTTTTCATTGACATGCCTATGATAGGGTTTATTTTCTGAAGGTTTTGTTTTGCAACAAGCTTTCTGCTGCCATTTTTTCTGTAAATCTGCTGCTTGGAAACCCTTAGTTAGTCTCATAAAACGTCTGTAATTGGCCATTTTTTTCATGTGTTCCAAACATCATCAGTGGTAGGAAGTAATCAATAAGGTTATATATTTCTCTGTGGTGCTCTTTGCTTCTTCATTTAGCTGGTACATCTCAATTTCAGTTATTGATAGAGGCAGAAGCCATGCTCTTAGTCAGTGGGTATTTTGACTTCACTCACAGAAAGTTCATTTTCATAGAGCCAAATGCTAAATTACAAAAATGAACATACTGGGCATATCTAAAGAGTGGGACAGTGATTTCTTGAAAGTAGTAGCTATGAAAAGATTTAGTGTACAGGGAACTGTACCTGTGCATCCCATAGTGAAATTTTAGCAGAGACATTTTATGTAGGGAGACACAAGTGTGTCTAGAATGACAATATTACTGGTAGACTGGTATTAGCATAAAGAGTGTATCTGACTTTAGTAAATTTTTAAGATTTAAAGAAACATGGAGGGGAAAGAAGACTAAACAGAGGTATACACGTAAATTAAAATGAACTCAAATACCTTTCATTAGAAGATTTGAGTTTTGTTTCATAGCTCATTGAAAAAATAAAAGTCACTTGACTGTGGTAAAGTGGATCCTTCTCTGTGCTTCCCCATTATGGTTGTGTATTTAGCCACTGCAATATTCTCTTTATCAGAGAGTCCTCTTGAATAATTTGGGTGGATGAACCAGCACAAATCTCGTGTTTGGGGTTAAATTTTCTCTAAGCGCTAATCTGTGGACTCTTTGGACTGAACTGTAACACTTGCAATCAATTTAATTTTTCTCCAGTCGAGCGACTCCAAATGTCTTTTTCAAGAGTGTAAATGAGAAAAATTATCTGCTTAAATAAGTCCCCAGCTATAGTGGAATACACCTTAAATACCTTAAAATACCCTTCAGTACTTTAGTATTCAGCTAAAACATGTTGATCTAAGGAGATTCTAATTATAATAAATCGATTCAGAGTTTTATTCATGTTTGTAAAGGAGTGTGTTTGAATCTGCCCAAGTATGTATTATCTGGAGCTAATTTAATAACACTTGGGCATATCAATTCTCTTAAAATTAATTAAGAAACAGAACCAAGATCTCTCTGTCCTAATCTTGCAGGATATAATTTCTTTTGGTTTTTGATGTTTTTAGGGTAAGTCTTTTTTGAAAGATCACCTTTTTGTAGCTCTTCAAATATGTCTTGAATATGAAATCATTTTTATCCCTGGCTTTGCAGGAACTTTTGCATAAATTCACACTGTCACCTCATTTGGGACAGCCCTTAATATTTTGTGATTAAGAACTGGTCTTAAGGAGAATACCTGAACTTGGGAACATCATTATCTGGATGTGGGCAGAAAATGATGGGATTATGATATCTGAGGAATAACAGCCTTGTCTCTTGGAGTAAATGAATAGAAAAACTACACTTTTGGTTTTCCTTCAGTCACTTTTCTTTTTTTCCTGCAGGTGTCCTTTATCCAGAATCTTGTGTTTTGTGTGGAGAGGGCCTATCGTGTTCCAGATTTTGGTGTCTGGGAGAGAGGAAGTAAATACAACAATGGCAGCCCAGAGCTGCACTCCAGGTGGGTGAGCAAAGGTGGCCAAAGCTAGTTAATTGAATCAGAAGAATTCATGGGAGTGAGTTAAAAATAACAATGCATTAAAATACTGTTTGAACTAAATTAAGGTTCTCTAAAGACTGAGAAGTGTATTTTGGGAAAATGTGAAGATAATTTCATCATCATATGCATGCTGAACTAACCACATAGATGCTGATCTGTTTGAGTATTCAAATTCCAATAATTATGTGCAGCTGCATGCATATCATTCTGAAAACTGTGCTCAGAACAGTTCAGACCCTTTAGGCACGTCCAATAGATTGGAGTCACAAGAATGTTTAGGAATATCCTGCTTTAAAAATGTATTGAATCATGAGTCTAGATTTTCTCATCACGACCATGGTGGGAAGAAGGTGCTGCATGCTGGAGAAGCTGGGGCCAAGCTCTTTTCCAGGTTCTTCATATGCCACAAGCCAATGGACATTCAGATCCCTGTCCCAAGAGACACTTGGCAACGTTCCTAACATTTTAGAGTGGTCCTGGTCACTTAAGTGGAATTGCTTATGTGCTGTCTGTCTTGAAGGATCAAATCTGTAATCTGACAACTTCGTTTTTCTAGTGTTACTGTTGTTTTCTTCACTTTTTGACTTCTGAAGTTTTATTAAACATAAAAATGGCTATCCAATAGCTTGGATATCTTAGGATTTTTAAAATATCATTGATCATCCTAATTATCAAGGGCTTGCAAAGAATAGATGTGTTTCTTCCAGTCTTCAATAGTGTTCTCATTTGAGAATGAAGGGTTTTTTTCTTAGGCCACACACAGGTATGTACATTTTAACCTATAGGTATAATCACATGTCACTGCAGTAAAATTAATTTAGGGAGGGGGCTGTTTCAGGGCTTTTATAGAACCTTTGTACCAATATGAGAGCTGTAAAAATAAGAACTGTTGTTACATGAGCTGCTTTATTTGTTTGCTGGGCTTTTCTTTTTTTCTCCCTGTGTCTGTAAAATTGTCAAACCCCAGACTAAATGAGCATTCAGGTAGAGAATCATATCCTTCCTTCCACATCTCACCTTGTACAAATGTGCAAAAGGAACACAAACTCCCGTGTCTCCTTTTGTCTGCAGCATTCTGGTTATTCAGCATGTGAATTTCCTCCAGGGAAAACTGAACATCTTTTAAGCAGATGGAAATGGGCTGCTTGTTTTGACTTAATCTAGGCTGACATTTATAGGTTGGTTTTTCTAAGGTGAAGTTCTGTGAGATGGACTGAGCCAATCTAACAGATCATTGGACTAGCACAAAAGAAAGCAGAGAGCTTGGTCCTAATTTAAGAAGTAGACTTTGGTCATCAGAAACAAGTATTGCCCCTATTTATCTTTCTTTCTGTGCATGATGATGCTCTGATTTGCTTTAGAAAGATGGGAGGCAATTTCCCTTGTTCTCATAAATCAGAAAAACTGAAAGAGGAACATGCATCAAAAGATGTATTTAGATAGAACTGAGGAAAGCCCTGGGTGCACCAAAATACTCTGTATATTTTGTTATGCTCTTATTGTAGTGTATCTACCACAGAGAGCTCTAAGAACCTTTTTTTTTTTTTCAAATCAATGACTCAATTAGAACCATTAAGTCTACTCATGAATGGTGTATGTGTGTCTTGAGCAATTGTGGACCCCAAAGCAGTCTCTTAATTTCAGTGTTCAGTATGGTGTCCTCCTGACCCTCAAAACCGACCCTGTAAATAACACATACAGAGTGTGTTTGCTTTCAGAATGAAAATTAAGTCTTGTCTTTTATTGAAAGAGACTTTATTTTCAAAGGAGATATTATGTAATAGGAAGTCTATGAATAGTAGCTGCAAATTATGGCCTGTGTTAAAAGATGCAGATATTTTAAACCTTCACAGACTTGGTATTCCATGCTGGTGCAGCTCAAAACACTTGCAGTAAATGCTAAATAGCAGGAGCCTCTGTGGAGCAGATCATCACTGATGGATGCAAAGGGACAGCTTTTAGTGCTTCAAAGGCAAGATTTGTAACAGCTTTGATTGCAGTGTGGGCCCTCTCCCGTCCAGCTGAACTGCTGAAACATTCATTTGTCCTGGAAGCTTTTGATCAAGCTGTTGTGCAGGCATGTGCTGGGCAGCCCTGCAGGATGGCTGTGACATCTCCCAGAGGTACTCGGGGGAAAATGAAATTGGACAAGTGCAGCATCTTCCTATTCTGAGTCTGGGACTGCAGAGCCTCTTGCTCTGCTCTGTAGTGTAGGTGTTACAGTGCTGGAGTGCTGTTCTTCCTTGCTCCATTTGGATTTATACAGTTACAGAATTATTAGTATTGATGTACGATTTTGTTCTTGGTTACTTATTTTTAATATTTTCTGTAGTGTTTGCGATGTTCCAGTCCAAATGCACAGCACTTGGATGGAGGCAAGAAACTGGGAGGAGGATTAGGGTATATATGCTTTAAGGTGTATTTTGATTAGCAGTTGCTAAGAATATCCAAATTTTAGTGCTTGCCCTCAGCTGTTTTACTGAGTTAAAAGTTACTGAAACTTGTGAAGGATATTTAAGTGCATTCACTAAATCTTTTTTAGCAAGCTGGAAGTACAGTTTCTCTAGGTTAGTCTTGCCTTTTGCTGCCCTAAATGTGGCCCAAGGTCAAATGTATTAGTATTATGATTACAAGGCTGTTCTTTGATAATCCTTGACACATGGCAGTAATTGGCAACTACAGTCAGGTCTTTAGAGTGCACCTGTTGAGGTTCAGTGTAGACATTAAGAAGGAACCTTTCTTTTGAAGCACAGTGAAGGGCCAGAGGGGGATACTCAAAAGAAGTTTGAGAATCTCCATCACTGGAGGTTTTTGACACTTGTCTATGTGAGGCTGTGGTTTACTTGAACCAGTCTTGGTTATCATACCTGGGCTCAGGTGGGGTTTTGTGTTGGGCTGGAGGAGTTCCATATGTCCCTTCCAGCTGATGACTTAAAGTGAAATTGTCAGAGGAATATTTCTAGAGGGTTGGACTTAGGTTTTGTTTTGGGGCCATCTCCAAGTAAGCCCTTTCTCTGTGGGCACAGAGTCCTGCATGTTAAGGCAGTGTGTTTGTAGTGAGTGGCTGAGTGAAGGAAGGAGCATACTTATTAAAATACATTTTGCCATTAATTCATGCTGTTAAAAGTCTATTTCTTCTGTTACTAAATTGTTGAGTATGAAGAATACATTTTCTCTCCAAAGACACGAGCACAATGTTTATTATAAGTCCTCTTAGGTAATTTGCCCAACAGGAAGGCATTAATCAGGAGGAATGAAATGAGTGTCTAAAGTGTGATGATAATCCTGAAGTGTGCTCTGTTGTTTGATTGTTCACTCTTGAGAATAAGCCTCTTCTCAGACTTTTTTTTCTTTTAAAGCAACTTACTCCTGTCATTTATCCATGAAACTTCTGGTAATATAAGTAGTAACACTTATTACTTCTCTACATTTTCTCAGTAACTTTTTTCTTGCTCTGAAAATGTGCAACTGTTGGTATTAGAACTGTTACTCGAAAGGGAAAAGAAGGAGGAGATTTTTAACATGTGATGCAGGATTTCTCTGACTTTCATTTTCTGTATATGCAGTTTCATAAAAGTACTTAATTCCTCTGAAAACCTCAGATTCAGAGTCATCATGCCAACTTGTTTGATCAATTACGAGGCGGTAATTAGAAGAGAGCAATTTTTAGAACAATTAGATTTTGGTTTAGGTGTTTGAAACAAAGCCAGAGAAATAATTATATCCACAGCCCTCCTGAGTTCAGTGTATTTCTTCATCATGTTCTCCAGAACTAAACACGTTCCTGCTCAGCAGGCAGTGAGCTGAGGGATTGCACCGTGGTGTGGTGGCAGCTGCTCAGAGCGGGACACAGCCTGGTCAGCTCGCTCTTGTTGGACCAATTAGAGTCCCAGGAGTGCTATTGCTGGCAACATTTCACAAAGGGAGATGGAGGTTTATGAATTATCAAGTGTGAAATCACTGTCTGAAGTTTTCTAATAGTGAAAGCAACAAGGGTAATGCAATACTTAAAATAACAAGTTCTGTAACTGCATCGGATTTTTTTTCCCGTTGTTTTCAGTGTTTTCTGTGTAATCATAATTAGATCTCACTATTTAAAATATGGATTAGTTAGTAAACATTTGACATTTCATATTTTAGATTAATAGGACAAATAATTTTATTTACAGTAAGGTAAAGTTTGCTTTGATCCCAAAATGCTGTGTGGAGTACAGAAGAATAAAGACTAAAGCCCAATCTCTGTTTGCAGTTTTCTGACAATTTGCTCTTGAGTTACTTTAGGGGTGGATGAAGAAGTTGTTTGTCCATACTGTCAAAACTCCTCTTAGACAGAAGCTGGGAATTGTTAGTGATTATTTTCTGAATATTTTTTTATAACTCAGTGTTATAAACTCTGTCCAGTGGGTTGTCACAGAAGTAAAATCCCTGTTGTAGCTGACAGAACTGAAGCGGGGACAGCTCCAGGCACAGTGCTCAGAGCAAATGCAGTTAAGGGGAGGCAAAGGTGTGATTTAGAATTTTAGTTCCCTCCATGATGTAGGGAGAATTACACTCAGCTTTGCTTTACTGGGTGCTTGGAATGTGTTTCACCAGATTGCCTAAGAGGATGTGAAAGGTGTTTGTTTAATTAGCTGAACCTCTGCAGCATTTCTGGTGTGTCAGCACCAAGTAAGAAGTGCAAAGGCCTTTCCCTGCCTGCAAAGTTTGTGTTCAGTAGAGCTGTCAGAAATCTGGGAGTGTTACATATTATGTTTTTAAACTCTAGCACTGTTGGGAACTAGCTCATTTAATATTTAATATTTCTAATGCCACATGACCTTAATGTCTGGCATTTTGGAATGAATGTGCAGAAAATGTAGCATTTTATATGTATGTTAATGCTCTGGGTCCTCAGTGTAGCTGAATGGACATCAGTGAAGTTGGCCTATCTATAATTATGTGTTCTTTAAAACTGAGAAAATGAGAATAATGTTTATTTATTCTTTTTTTGTCGTTTCAATTCTCACAAGGAAAGTATAAAACTACACTTTCTTAAGGAAAAAGCTGTTAAAGTGTCTATTTGTGCTGTATAATTTGCATAATTGGGAATAAGTTATTTTAATATATAATTTGCTTTTTAAGTTATATAATCTAATGATTTTCGTGCATAATGTCTTTAAATGTGAACTTTCTAACTTGAAACCTTGTTAATAGTATTTCTGGGTCTTGTTTGGTTTGTGATGGGTATTAGTCATAGAGTAAGTGAAATGAAAGATGTATTGCTATGTGGTTGACATCAGAAACCCCTTCTGATCTGAATCCAGATTGATGAGTTCTTTTATTATATTGAAAGCTAGAAATCAGTCTTTTAAACTTTAACATTTGAGAGCTGGGTTGAAAAATAGTGCTGAAGTAAACCCTCTGCCAATACACTACTAACAAGACCTTGAAATGCAGAATACCAGATGTCTGCTTGCAAGGTGAGAGCAGAAGTGCTTTTTCCAGATGGTCCCTGACATTTGAAGACAAATAAAAATGCTGAATGGTGTTTAAAAGGGGGGAGGGGGGAAAGCAACCCACCGCCTAAACAACCCCAAATTTGCTGCATCATCATTTTACTAACATAAAGGTTAAGCACAAAAATTCAACTCCACAAAAGCTCCTAGCTCTGAAAGTTGTCAAATATGTTAAATTTTAGCCTGGACTTGAATTATGATACCTCTGGGTTTTTGTTTTATTTTTCTCCTCAGCTCCGTGGGGCTTGCAAAAGCAGCTTTAGAAGCAATTAATGGTTTCAATCTCTTTGGAAATCAGGTAATAAAAGTGTTTGTTTTCTCTCCCTTTTTTTTTTTCCTAGCAGTAGCAATTCACGCTGTGAATTGGGCACTTTGTTAGATTCCAACTTTAAAAAAAGTTAGTTTGCAAACTGACTGCTCCTGTTTCAGGTACAGAATTTGTCTGATAAAATCACTAGTCCCCTTCCTATCAAGAACTTTTTTTATTTCCTTAAAAAAACATTGTAAAACGGTTGCAGCTTAGTCTGACAAAGAACTTTGTTGCCAAAATGTTTTTTTTTCCCTGTCAGGACCGAATCTGTTGATGATAAAAGAGTGTAGCTCTACCTGCAGGCATTACCTTTTGTCTGCTTCCTTCATGTTGCTTTTGATCAAGACTTTAAACAAGCTACTTTTATCTGATCCCACTGTTTTACTGGGGTTTCATTTCAATATATTGCACAGTTGTAAAATCTTCTCCCATTCTTTGCATGAGTTGGATCAATTAGGAGAACAAGCTTTTTCTGAGATTTTTATATCTGACTTGTATTCCCTTTCTATGGGCATCTTTCTCTTTGGTGTTATACCTACAGTAGTGTGGAACTAAAATAAAAGAATACTCTTCCAAATTAATGGTTTAGAAAATGTACAAATGGAAGATAAGTCACATATTTTAAAAGCTCATGTCAAGTGTTAAGAACTAAGAGCTCGTAGGGATCTTCGGTAATGATCAGACATTATACATGCATTGTCAGTATTTCAGAAATAACATTTATCTATAATCTTTACCTTCCCAAGAATTTCAAGCACCAGTAAATGTGGCTGCTGGGGTTTTTTCCAAATTATTTTTTACTCAATTCTGAAATGAGTGACTGAATTGCTGAAGCAAAGCCAGTTTAAGTGCTATGAGAATTTCTTTCTGAGATATTTAGTTGGCATAAACAGAAACCATTTTGCCCTTCAGTGTGTGGCAGAGTTTGCCTTTGTGCTTCACTCCAGCTGTGTTCCAGTAGCTTTGAAAAATCCTGTTGAGCCCCTCAAGAGAGACTTTTTGCAGCTGTCCAATGTGCCAAAGTCATTGCTGGGCTGGCACGCTGCTCCTGACGAGAGAAACATGTCTAAAGTGTGACCCAGTCAGAGTGCAATCAGTTGTTTGTTTATGAGCTACATATCCTATACTAAAAACCATTTGTAAGGTGTCCGTACTGCAGAACTTTACACTTTTAGGGAAGTGGAAAGCAGTTCATTTGTAGCACAAGATGCTAAAAGAACTCTGCTGTGGCACAGATTCTGGAGCTGCACATGCACACGTGTAGGCAAGGTGGGTTCAGAGTCTGGAGGTGGATTTGGAGATTTGGGAATAATCAAAATCTGGATTAAGAAGAAAGTAAACTATCAAATCATCAAAGCAAATGTGATTATTTGTGTACATTCTTAGCTCAATTCAGTATCTCCATCTTGCTAGAATGGTTAAGAAAACAGATTGTATTCCATGGAGACAGTGGGAAAATGTTTTGTTTAGCCTAGTAAAGCAAAAGCTGAGTATTTGTATGATAACTGTGTATAATTAGAGTGCAGCTAAAGACTGAGAGAAAACCCTCTGGAAAGGCATCTCAGTGGTAGTACTGGCACCCAAAGAGGGGTGACCACCTACCTATGGAGAAACTTTGTTGGAAATGAAAGGGTTTGGTAATTAGAAAGGGTAGATTCTGGAACAGTCTCCCTGGGAGAGCAGTGTACCAAATAAACTGACTGCTCTTTGGGAGAAATGCAGTGGGTTTGTGAAAATTCATGGTCTGGTGTTCATGACCATAATGGAATGACTTTGCATTGATTGTGTTTTCCTACTGGTAATAATTCCAAATGCTGTTGATGGTGTTTAAACAGTATCTAGTACATGGGAATTTTTCTGAGTGTTGCAGGAAGCATCAAAAAGATGACAGAGACATACAGTGTAAAATTACAGAATGTTAGGAAATAGATATTTTAAGGAGTAGATGTTGATAACAGACCTTACAATGACTGAAAAGCAGATAATTTTTGTTTGCTATGGAAGCCCTTTTCCAAAGCAGTACCTCTGCTGAATATCCAATTAGTGTGTTCTGACTGACCTGTAATGAAATATTCCCTATCACTATTTGGAGCATTTCCTGCAGTCACAGGGAAGGACAACTCCTTTTTTTGTTTGTCCTTAAATACAGTTATTTTTCAAGAATTAATGGAAGGGTTAATAGCTTGAATGAGTCATGTAATTAATAATCAGTGTTAGATAAAGAATCTAATTTTGACTATAGTTGGCTATATATAAAAATGCAAATTATTTTCAGCTTGATGTTGTTGTATTTTCTGATTAAAATTACCAGCTCCCAGACTATGACAACATAACCTAAATAAAACACAGAGCAATTAGTTTCAGCAGGATATGCTATACTCCTTCCCTTAAAAAATGTACTGTTGTGTTTACAGGGCTGCTCTTGGTCTGTTATATTTGTGGATTTTGATGCCCATAATCGTAACAGGCAGACTCTGTGCTCGTTGCTGCCCCGAGAGTCAAGGTCTCATGTAAGTAATTAAATAAAACTCACTTCAGCAGACTGTGGAGAAAATAAATGGATGTGAATTCTTAGTTGCGTGATGGCCCTTATGTTCTGCTTGACAGAGATGGGAAATTGCTGGCAAGATGGGAATTTTTTTCTTCTTAAGTGTCGAAGTCGTGTAGTTGTTTTTCTGAAGTGGAATTACAGCGGCGTTCTTTATTTTGTGAATACTTAGGTTACAGTGGCAGCATCTTGGTAGCTTTCAACAGTTTTGAGATAAAACTGGAAATAGGTGAGCTTTGCAGTCTTGGTGATGGCTTTGCTTTTGGCCTGGTTTCCACTATCTGTCTGTGCCTGCCTTTTTGAAACACTTTGGTTTAGATTTAATTCTTTCTTTTGTCTAGAGAAAAAGCCTTTAAGGTTGGCTTATCAGAAATTGCTGAATATGGGCAAGTCCTTGTTGTTCTAAGCTACCGTTACAAATGTATTTCCTCAGTGAGTAAATCCAAGCAACAGAAGTAAAGATTAGTTAAGAAAGGATCTATTTCAGTTCTGCCATCAAAGGTAAAATTGGGGTTTGAAAATCAGTAATTTGAAATGAGTGTTAATAGAGTTCTGCTTTTTTGTTTGTTCTGGGATATAACAGCGTTTTTGTTCATGAAACAGGCTATTAATCTTCAACATTAATAGTTTACTTATTGTGCATAAGAACTATAGCAGAGTTGTAATGCTGGATAATTAAAATAAAAGGCACTGTCAGCTACTTTTTTATAGACAAATGGTCTTTTATCACTGCTGCTGTTTGTTATTTGCTGGAGACTTGAAATATTCCAGCATAAGTTGATTTCATAACTTACTCATCCCATAGGAGAAATCTTTGTGTCCTTTTCTTCCCTTTGAGGGTTCATGTCACTCATGTTGGCAAAAACATGTTATTTTAAACAGCTGAATATCTGGAATCTATCAGCAGGAAAGAATACTCTTTTGTGTTTCTGTAAGCTTACCTGTGGTGATGGTGAGGCACTGGTTAGTAATTTTTCCTGTGTCTTTAATTCATAATAGATGCACATTGTTCTTGAGAAGGTTGCTCATATCTTTTCCTGAAATTATTCCCTCATCCTCATAATTGTAAATCAGATAGGCTTGTTTGTTGAAGCACCTGAAGACTATTCCTGAAAAAGCTGTTCAGAAATGGTAATTTAATCATAGATAGTTAGCATTGCACCTTTAGAAAATATTTGTGATTCTTTTGAAGCATGCAATACCCAAATGTTTGTATTTCCTTCAGGAATAACCTGGAGGTTACATAAAAAAACCAACAGAACGCCAAGTTTTAGAATGTTTTCACTTATCCCTGCACATCATCAACTGTAAAACAGGTCAGATTCTGAGGCAAATGAGTTCTCTTTTAAATCCTATATCCGGATATTTGGTTTGTAGTTTACCCTCATGCCTCTTTAGAAGCCTTGCTTTGCACCCTCTTTTCCTATATTAGTATTATGATTTTGATAAGATAATGTTCCAAATGTGTATTTCACTTAGGAAGTTAAACAGTCTTTGTTTGTGCATCAAATAATTGTCGGAGATCTGATTAAATGTGTAACGTCCTCTTTGTCCCCCTCCTCCTGCAGAATACTGATGCGGCCCTTTTGCCCTGCCTGAGCTACCCTGCATTTGCTTTGGATGATGAGGTTTTGTTCGGTCAAACACTGGATAAAGTTCTTAGAAAGCTGAAAGGCAAATACGGCTTCAAAAGGTTTCTGCGAGACGGGTACCGGACGGCCCTGGAGGACAGGACACGGCGGCACTACAAACCAGCAGAAATCAAGGTGAAGGGGCACCCCGGGGTACAGAAAGGATGCTTGACCTGGGACCTCATGGACAGAGAGAGTGTTTAGACAGTTGTGATGGGTTGTTTTTTGTAGGCCTTCCTTGGTAACCAGGGTCAAAATCTAGGAAGTATTCCATCCCATCTCTTTATGTAATCAGGTGTATATAAGCCGAAGGGGGAGGTGTTCTTGGCTCTCTTTTGCTTCTTGTCCTTCACGGGTTAGCTGGGTGACAGGCTCTCAGTGTTTGGGCCTGGCTTATCNTGCTTAGAAAGGAAAACAAACCCCAAAACCAAATCCTCCCCAAACCCCAAAAGAAAACAAAGCAAACACAGACCCCCCCTCCCCGCCCCAGTACCTGTGATTTGAACTGCAGTGACTCCTAATTGCTTCAAGTGAAGGAGATGCATTTTGTCATTTGCATGTGCAGTTCTCAGGGATTGCTAAGTCAGCAAGTGAGTCATTGGTTTGTTTTGTAATGAATGTGCTTTCATTTACATGTAGGGTACAGTTGATTTCACATAACAAATAAGGAAATTATTTATCATTTCATTTAATTTCACAGCTGACTACAGTCTGAGTGTATAGAAAACAGTTTTGCTTTTGATCACAATATTTATCAGTAAAGGTTATCTAAATGAAAATTTATTCCTATTTTTTTTTCTGTGAAAAATAAAATGCAGATTATTTAAATATTCTGCTTGAGAATGAGTCGCAGCAAATATAAAGGCACACCTAAAGTGCCCATAGATTTAAGAAGTGGAAACCTACATGGAAAAACTGACATACTAAAATGTTTTTGTGTTTATGTTTATCTTTTGTTGCTTGGAAATTATTCAACAGAATTATTCAGATATATTTCCCTCAATAAAAATGATGAAATGTCTGATTTTTTTCTTCTTTTCAGCTTTTTGATGGCATTGAGTGTGAATTCCCTCTGTTTTTTATTTTCATGATAATTGATGGTAAGTGTAGCTTTATATTCCTGCTCTTTAAAGGCATTGGATAGATAAGCCCTTAGAGGAAAGACACAACATTTTCCTGTCCTGCCAAAATAAACCATAATGCAGTGACAGTAAACAGCTCATTGAGAGTTCTGCCTCCCAGATTAAAAAACCAAGCACCCCAGTCCCCTTAATTTCAGCATTTTTTATCTGACTTGTTCTTAGAATATAATTTGATTAAGGGTGTTTTAAAACTTCAATCTGTGACATTGTCCTGCATTGCCTTTGGAGCCTAAAAAGCTTCCACAGTATCTGAGAAGTTCGTAGCAGCTCGTGAGGGAAAAGGGAGAGGACACACTGACACACTGAGTGTGGCAGCAGGTCTTTCCAAGCTGAATATTCTGTGGTAATTGAAACAGAATTCAGAAGAGAAGGCTGAGTTTCTTCCTGGCCACAATTTTTCACGTAGTCAGTCTGATTGAATGAAAAAACCAAACAGAAATCACAACATCAGCTGCAAACCCACCTTTCCCTAGACCTTGTCTTGAGGATGGGACACACACCAAAGAACTTCAGGGGATGATCTGAGGATGGGGGATAAAACTTCCATAGAACACAGGTCTGAATAAGAAAATGAGCAGGGGTACAGTTGTCAAAAAGACATCTGGCCATCTTTTTTTTTTTTTTTTTCTTTTCCCCTTTTTTCCCCCCCTTTAGTACCTTGAATAGTTTTCAGATAAAGACAGTGAGCAGCACAGAAATCTGCTGTCTGCCTCGGCTCCTCTGTGGCCACCCACAGATTAAAATATTGTGTTTGAAGGTACAATGAGGTTTCACAATTGATATTTCTAAAGGAATGCTTGACGTTTTTCAAAGAACGAGGCCCAAAAGTGAGGAGAACAGCACTGACATTTATTTTGGAAGAACAAAAACATACTGATCTCTAACTGAAGTTAGCAGGAGAATTTCCAAGGCATTTTACTCTTGTATGCAAAAAAGAGTAAAAGATACTTTACATGCACTGTTCTTGTCCTTTTGTCCTGGACCACACTTTTAGCAAATAGACCATTTCTGTGAGTAGATTTTGTGCAAGTATCTCCAAATCCACAGGTTTCCTTAATGCAATTAGGGAAGTTACTGACAGTGAGCTGTGTCCAGGTGCTGCCCCTGGGTAGCTTTGCTGTCCCTTGTTACTTGGCTCTGATTTCAGCCTGAGCCACTAACAGAGCAGCTGATTGATGATCCCTGGGAGGCTTAGCAGTAAGTGAGGTTCTGCAGTTTAATCTGTTACTCTTTTGTAGGCACTAAATAGTTGGAAAAAATATTTAGATTTGAAAAATAAGTATGGTGGGGTTATTTTCTTTGATGAGCATTAAGCTCATGGAAAAATTACTTCTTCCATTAAATTAGTTATTGTTTGGTTGTTTATAGGTGTTTTTAGAGGAAATCCTGCACAAGTAAAGGAATACCAGGATCTTCTGGACCCTTTGCTTCAACATACATCTGAAGGTATTGTCTGGAAATCATCTTTCTGAAATATGTGTAGCTTTTTATTGATCTGAAATAATTAAAATACTGACTTCTCTATTAATGTACATTGTGGTCTGAGCAAAGGAGAAGTGATTGTATCTATATGTTTCCCCATGGCATAATACTGATACTAAAATAATCTCTTTTATGTAGATACATTGCATCATAAAGTGTGATAACAAAAGGAACATTGTCTGGAGAAATGCTGCTGATACTGATATAAGATTTATGCTGTACCCACTCATTCCTCCCCTTCTTTGCCTGTGCCTCATTGTTTACAATTTACATTGTTCACTTTGGCTTCCCAGGCAAATATGAACTGCCAGCAGTCGGATTGTTTCAATGTTCCACCTGGATACAGTTGAGAATTGCTCTCATCTTTCATTGTCACTTAATTCCACAAGATTTAAAAAATAATTTGATATATGCATATGAAATTGTTTCCGTCTTAGAGCAGGGAAAGTGGCAGCATAATCATTTTAATATAAATATAAATGTTCTCTTAACTGTGCATTCTGGAATTTTTGTGGCACTCCAGACAAGGCCAGTGATGGCCTACAGGCAGATCCATCCAGAATTCAGTTAAAAAGGGAAAAAGATCAGAAGTTTGAATGGGAGGGAAAGAAATGGCCCAAGAACAGAACAAGCTTAAATATACTGACAATTCAGTTTTAACACTCGGCATTTTAGTCACCTGTTCGTACATGTGTGGAACAGTTACAGGTAGATGGAGAATATTTTAGTCTGACTTGTTCTTTAAACTTGTTGAAGTGAACTCGTTTCTGTAAGAAACATTTCCTTACCAAATTTTCCAATTTTGCTCATAATTTCTTTTTTCTGATTATTAACGAGTACGTGAAGGCTCATGGATTCTAAATTAATCATGTGATTCCCTTTGTTGAATGTCATCACAAATATCACATCTTAAACTTCCTGGGTGTGTTTTGATACCTCACTCATTTGAATATTCTTTCTTTAATAACTCGTTTTTCCAGTTTTTAGTCTGCTTCTTGCCAGCAAGTTTTGTGTCTAAGCAAATAGTCAGACACTGCAACTTTATTCTATTTATCACCTGTTCTTCATCCAAATAAAGTCAAAAATAAAGCAATAGTAAGGTGAAAATTAATTTTGCAGGAAGCATATTAATTTGTTTTCTATGTCATACAATTAAGTCAGTCATTTGTAATTATATTTCTAAATTCCATGTCCACTTAAAAAGTGTTGAAATAAAGGTTATTGATCTGCAGTGACCACCAACACCTGTGGCATAATTCTAGACAGAAGATATTCTGTCCTCCAGTGAAGAAGTTGTGCCGTTTTGATTTATGATGTTTCAAAATTTGAGTGCTGGTTTTAAACATTTAATTAAAATAAAACTATGCAGAAACTAAGTTGACTATTTTTGACCAGGTTTTTGGTTTTAAGAAACTGTCTGATAACTGAGGATGTGTTAACTGTGGGACAAAACACCCCGAGTGTTCTGGGAAGACATTCTGAGGAAAAGTTAGGTGAAACATGGAGAGGTTTATTATTGCTTTGGGTTTCTGACTTTGAGAGATCACAGTGAATGAAACCCATCTGTGTCCAACTAAACTGTTACTGGGGTGTCCTTTTTCCCGTTTTGGATCCGCCTCGGGAGACTCCAGTGACCCAATGCTGGATCAGCACTGAGTGTAGTCCTGTCCCCCCTCCTAGGCTGCCCCGTAGTGCCCAAGTATTACTACGTGCCGGCGGACTTTGTGGAGCTGGAGAAGCGGAGCCCGGGGAGCCAGAAGCGCTTCCCCAGTAACAGCGGCCGGGACGGGAAGCTGTTCCTGTGGGGCCAGGCCATGTTCGTCATCGCCAGGCTGCTGGGTGAGGCACGGCCCCTCTGCACCGTGTTTGTCTTGGCTCTGAACCAGCACGTTGGCTTGAGGTTTGAATGGACCCTGAGTGGCACGTGTGTCCTTGGCTTTGGTACTTACATGACAGGCCAAAATTGCTTTCTAGTGTTCTTATTTTTACGGTGCACGCAACTGAAAATCTTCTAAATGTGGTAGGCTTTTTTCTCTCCCTCTCTTTCTTTTCCTGGCTTTCCCTCTTATTTCCTTTTCTTCACATGATGCTTGTAACTATATCAGCTGCACCTCTGCGGTGATGTTTGGAAGTGATTTATAGCATTTAATTCAAATTATTTACAGCTTAAAGTTAGGAAAGTTTAAACTTTTGAGTAGTTGCAATCTCAGAGAAAGTTAATGATTTAGCCAGCCTGTGTTATTTTTACCCTTTGAAATGCACTGTCAATTGGTCATCTAGTTTCTTCTTTTTCAAAGTTTGACCACTGAAGGTTGTTACGGTGAATTTCAGTCACAAATGAGCCTTTGGTCTCACTTGAAATGATTTTATTAAAGGCTGATGCAGGAAGAGTGGTTAAACCAGAAATATCTTCACAGTTGGGGTTTTTTCTAAGTGTTTTCAGAAGCAAGATATATCAGTTTATTTTAACATGATCAGCATTTACCTGGTGATCAGTAGATTGAGTTTTAGAAACTTTTTTCTGTGAACACTGTAAAGGGAAAGAGGCTGTTGGGGGTAAAGAGAAACACAGCAGGGGAGCTTAGAAATTCAGGACTTGGCAGGGAAAGTGCATGTTCTTTAGCTATGGAGGGACAGAGTCTGTCGGGTGCTCCACCTCTTTGGTTTCACTGTTTTCCTTGAACAATTCCTTTTTTAGCCAACACTTTAAAGTAAAATGAAGGCAATCTCACTGTTAATTAGAAAAAAATTAATTTAACCTCTAAGAATATTAGCCAAGTAATCATCAAGTGTGTGTGTAGGAATATTGTAATTCTGCTAGTATTGATCTTGTACTAATATTTGTGCATTTCTGTACCTGCAGCATGCTGGTTAAATAGATTGTACTTATAGTTTGCTAAAAGTTGTTTGTGTGACATAACATTCTTGGGTTTCAGTTCTTTGCTGATCATTCTTAATACTGCCTTTTTTTTTTTGTTATTAGGAACTATTTCCTTTATTGGTTTAAATTTTTCTCTCCACTGTATTCACTATTTTCATTCACCCTGTCTTTTTAAAAATATTCAAAATTTCAAATTTTTTTTCCCCTTTCTCTCATAATCCTCACAAATAGTCTGGAGATATTATTGCAAAGCCTGTTCGCCAGTGGTTATCATCTCAGGAAGTCCATTTATTTATCCTGATTTATAACTGGTACATTTAATTTTTCCCCTTTATGAGTGAAACCCTACCTGAATAACAACCTCGCCCTTGGTGAAAGTGTTGCTGTACTTGTTGGTGGTTGCTAATTAAGTGGAAGCCTGACTGCCAGTCCTTTGATATCTGGGAAGGTGCTGTTTTCCCATTTCATCATCCATTCAGGAATGGTTGTGTTGCCTCCAGGGTAGCAATTAATCTGTGTTTGTTCATCCTCCTCGCTCCCGCTGTGTGGGCGAGCGCTCGGCATCACCGTCGGGTTCTTCTGTCTGGGCTCTGTCTCTTACCACCCAACCTGCCCTAAATGCAGCACCAGGAGGCTGAGTCAGTCCTGCCACGTCTCTCTGCCTCCCACAGAGGGGCCAACACTGGCAGGGCAGTCAGAATTTGGCTCCTGCTTCTAAACACTCTGAGTAAGAGGCAGTGAGGGTGTCTGCGTGTCGCTGTGGGAGGGCACCACGTGTTTATGCAGCTGAAAAAATGGTTTATGAAGAACAAAAGTATGTGCTTTGCAGATAGTCGATGGTGTTTTCCATAGAATTTCCTCCTTGCTTGGGATGAGGAGCTTTGTAGAGCCTTTAAGATAAAGGTCCCCGTTTTGGAGCAAGGAAAGGAATGCCAAGTATTCAGCTGTTCTGTGCAACTGAAAATTCATTCAGTCTTTCAGTTAGTAGCTATCTTACCTTTCCTTTGCTTTTCCTTATAATTTTTATATCTTGTTCTGTGGATTCAGTGCTGCCTGGAACAAAGTTAAGAGTTCTACCAGTATTTTTTAGAGTGTAGACAAAAAGGATTAAATGTTGTCAGTTGCTGCTGATGCAGATAGTGAGCTAAAAAGAAGTATGTGCTCTTGCATACTGATGCACTTGTATTTGTGATAATGGTGCTGAATATTTACTGAGATTCTATTTTAAATAAAATTCTGAATGTTGAAAGCTTAAATTTTATATTAGTCTGTAGGTATAGTTCTTTTAAATATGAAATTATTCTGACTATATATTGTAATTACTGAGCAATGTAAATCAATGTACAAAATAGTGGGAATAGAACATGTATCCTGGAAACCACTGTTGCTTTTAAGGACTATGAGGCAGAGCCCATTGATCTTGAAATCATTGGTTTAATCAATTGTATTGCATCAGCAGTGCTACCCATAATTGAAGTGACTTCCATTCCTTCAGCCAGCACAAGAGTTCTGTGTGGACTGGAGCTTGGGTGACTGGTGTGGTTTGGGAACTCTTGTGTCAGGATATCAGTGATTTGGCCACAGCAGGCTTTTATAATGTACCTTTTTGTTTCTTTGTTTGTCCCTGGATCGTGACCCCAGTGCAGAGCAGAGGAGCAGGGTCCTTTCCTGGCAGGAATCCAGGCAATTGGCCAGAAAAGGTCCTGCACTGTTCCAACAGAAGGCTGAGGACAGGACAGCACCCAGGGGCTGGCAGGGCTCGTGGCAGCAGCAGCTCCGGCACAGCTGGCTTGGTGAACTGCCCAGCCAGGGCCCTCCACTGCTCCCTCAGCATCTGCTTCCCACTGCACCCCTGCCCTGTTCTTTCCTGACACTGGGAACCTTCAGTCAGGACACAGTTTGAGTTTATAAACTGCTGTCTTCATTTACTGCATTGCTGCAGTGTTCAGAAACAGGCTTACCAAGGCAGCCTTGGCGGTCTCTTATAGCTCAATGGAGTTGTGAGTCACTTGTTTTTGAGATTAATTGCTTATTCCCTGCTGGGGAGGCTTTCAAGAATAGGTACAGAATTGTTGACTTCTGGACTGAAGAAATTAAAATGCATTGTGACCTGCTCTGTAGCAGAAATTAAATAAAGTTTGGAAAGTTTCGTGTCAAAATGCAGTTTTGGTAGGAAAATGCTTATTTGAAGGGATGGAGTGGCTCAAAGTAGATTATGAACCTTTATTCAAGGATTTTGCTGGAACTTTTTAAAGCTTACTTTTATTGCAATACTTCATTTTATCTCAATAGAATGTTAAAATAATGAATTTTTAGGTGGGATTTTTTTTTTCCTCCCATGTTAAAAGCTCCATATAGAAATTGCTGGATTTCAAAGGTAGTTAATTAGGGTTTTTACCATTTCTTCTTGAGATACCATATCGAGAGGTATCTTTGATATCTCTTGTCCCTTTGTGGATGAAAGTCGTGTGATTACCTTGAGGTAGAGGCTGTCTGCTTTTCTTCAAAGCTAAACAGTTTTTGATGGTCATTGCTTTAAAGTTAAAGCTCTGGAATAATTCCATGGTTGTGAATTGAAGGATTTTTACCTGATTTGTGTGTTGTGGAGTCTGTTGTCTGTATATAATGTATGAACACATCTCTGTGAGCAAATAAAGTAGTTATATACTACAATATTGTAATTAGCTGTAGTGAATGATGCTGGAGTGATTTGTTTCAAAATTAATATAATTTTAATTTTGCAGAATACCCTTTCGATCTATAAGTCATTGATGCAAAACAAAGTTTATAGCAGCAGAACCAATTCCATCAAATAAGTTTCCATGCCTTCTTCACAAAAGCTGCAGAAGGTTCTCAAGTCCTTCTGTATTTTTATTATCATTTACTTTCAGCTGACAAACTAGTAAGTCCTAAGGATCTTGACCCCATTGGACGGTACGTGGCACCCCAAGACCAGCGCAACGTGAGCATGAGATTTTCAAATCAGGTAAGCACAAGCTTGTTATATACAGTCTTCTAATACTGCAGTTAAAGTGCAAGGAAAATATTAAATGTATGTGTATTTTCTGAGTTGGTGGAGGATTGCTTTTAAGAGGAAAGTTATAACATCTGTGCTTTTGGGGAAGTGATGCATGTTTGCCTTCAAAATAAGTGATGCAGTCAAAGTGATACAGAAAATATAAGTTTAAACAGTTGCTAATAGATAGGTATGTTTCTTTGAGTTATAAGTTATGGCAGGAAGGCAGGAATGAGCTTGATTTATCTTGGGTTTTATTCCTTCAGAGTAATTTCAACTTCAGCGTATTCATATTTTTTGTATTTAGAGCTCCTGAGAGCTACAAGGATGAGGTTCTTTTCTTGTATGGTTGAGACACCATCCCTGGAGGTATTTAAAAGATGTGCAGATGTGGCACTTTGGGAGAGGGTTCAGTGGTGGGCTTGGGAGTGCTGGCTTAGTGATTGCACTCTATGATTGTAAAGGTTCTTTCGAGCCTTAAGGATTCTGTGATTCCGTGTTCTCCTGTGTGGGGATTAAATGCACAGCAGGAATGAGTGAGCAGGAATGGAGAATGCTTGAAATATGGTCATTCAGGTCTGTAAGAGATAGGATAGCAGGACATAAGCATGGTCTATATGTAGGGGACTTCTTTTATTAAAGAGGTGAGAACTGTATGTATGGAAATGCGTAGCTAAAAGATGTGTTTCAGCCTTTTTATTTCCTGATATAAGGAATATATATTGAAGATGTTGCTTGTTCAACATTGTGTATTTGTTATTGACACATAAAATATGAAGTGTTTATCTTAAGATCTGCTCCAAGCTTAGAACTGAACAATGTTTTTCTTGTTCTATCCTAATGCTGCTTAAGCCTCAGTTTCCTACTGTTCCCTGTTACCAAGGTAATGCACCTGCCTGGCTGTTGGGTCATTTGTAATGAGACTTTCATTGTTCTCAGTGCAGCCCTTCTGCCATGTTGATGTGAGATGATGAAAGCTCAGTGACTTCATTTGTTCCCGATGCCTTTGTCTGTTCTTACCTCACGGGATTATGAATGTGACAGAACTTGTGAGCTCCTGATGCCCCGTGCCCTTTTAGGAGTGCCCTCAGAAGAGGGTTGCTGCAGCCCATCCAACTCTTCTGTCTTTGGTTCTTCAAAACTTTGGATGTGCCACAGCTGAACACTTTGAAGAAGATGAGGGTTTGTTCTACAGGCTCTGCATGACTTGTCAGGAAATGTTTTAGTAGAAAAGCATTTCTACTACTGATTGGGATACCTAATATATGATAGGGAATTCCCAAATCTTCAGAGAGAAGTAGCCTCTGTCCTAAGAGCTTCCCAAAAGTGATAATAAATAATATGAGAATTTATTTTCTTCTAACTTACTCCTTGGTGACTGCCTTGTGAGTCAGTAAAGAACTTATTTAGTAACATGCAGCTACCCATTAAAATTGAGCAATATAATAGGGACTTTAGAAGTCAACAGTGTTGAATGCCTTGAAAATAACCAGCTCCATTTTGATATTATGCTTCATCTGCAAGCAATGCATGAAGAAGGAAGGAAATTCTAGGCTTGCCTAAGCCTATTTATACCTCTGTTCTTCCCAGCGATGGGACTTCTTTGCCATAGATGACCGTGCATGTTTCTTTGATATGCAGATGATAAAACTATCCCAGATTCTGTATGTGCTTCCCAGTGTGGGTTAGAAGGAAGGGATGCCCTTCTGAATTAGTGGGAAATCCAACTGTGGCATCAGGCCTTTGCCACTGTAGCCTCTGAGCAGCAATGTGGAAAGGGTGACCAGAATGGTTCATGTCCCTGCCACACCAACCGGGTGGTCGTGGAATCTCTTGGGGATTGTTTGTACTGAAACAGGTGCTGCAGTATTTTGGGGGGGTTTGCTTTTACATCTGTATCAGGGCAAAATGGTTGTTGATAGAGATGTCAGTTAAATGGGTCATCACTAAGAGAAGGTTACAGAATGGAAGGCAGATGAATACAAGTGCCACTGTGAGTGAGATGTGCTTCATGAGCAAAGGTCTCCCAGTTAAGGTCAGCAAACTTTGAGCTCCAGCTGAGAGTCTTGAGTTGAACTTTTTTTTGATCCACATTTTAGATTTGCTCAAACAGTTTGCCTGAATATTTGATTATGCCATTTTATCTAATTGAGCAGATTTATGCAAAATCAGTATCTAGTATTTGCCTTAAAGTGCAAGGAAAATGACTGAAAATACCATGGAATATGAGAGCACAGGACATCTTAATTATGTCTTCAGAAATCCAAAGGAGTCTCTTCTCTTTCATGATGTCTTCTCTTTTCCATATAGCTAAAGAATTATTCAATTAAATTGAACACAAAAGTATTTCCACTTCTATTAAATTTCATTTGTGTAAGCAATAAACAAGAAGATGTAAAGATTTCAGATGCCTGTGTCTATAAATTCTGTTGAGATCCAGTGTTTTGGAAGGTGATGTACCAAAAAGGTTTTTTAATTTTTATTTGAAGCTCTGTGCTGAGGAAGTATTTCTTAGAGAAATGTGTTTTCCATGTAGTCATATTTTCATACTTTGCATTGACTATAAACTTTATGTGCACTTGCCATTGAAAAATGTGATTAATTTACTTTATTTGTGGTTTTGTTGCCTCTACAAAAATGTCTGATATCCCCATAAGAGTGTAGATTTAAGCAAGCAATGGAAAGTATATAAAATATTCCAACTTTAGTTTGAAAGCTTCAAAGCCCCATTGAAGAATATTCTAGAATTAGTTAAAGGAAAGCAAGGTAATACAGGCCTACAAAGCCTATGAAAACTCCATATAATACGTATAATTACAGCTGTGAATGCATTGCTCAGCCCAGAAAATCTGATCAGAGGGCAGTCTCATGGCTTGGAGAAAACCATGGAATGAAATGAGCAGTACAGTAAAAACTTAATGGCTGCTAATAGGAAAATACTAATTTTGTCTGTTTATAGTTAGAAGGAAATGTTTTCACTCCTAATGTAATGCCCAGAAACCTTCTTTTCCCTCTCAGGAAGCTGTGTCCATATGTTCCCTCCTGGGGGAATGCCAGTGTGCTGCTGGAGCAGGGCTCTCCTTGCTGCTTTTAGCCTGTGTTCCAAGGCACAAGGAAGCCCCAGAGCAGTGAGAGGGTCTCCTTTGCTTTGCAATGAGCTAAAAGGAGAATGCAATCATCCAGACACCATTTACTGTAGTGAAAAAAGATAGTGCAGGGAGTTCTAGTTCAGTGAGGGTGACTCTTTAGAACTGGATTCCTTAGAATGGCTTGTTCTGTTATTCCTGTTTACTGTCTCTGCATTGAGGACAGATTATACCCCAGTTTTGGGCAGTGCAGTGTAGAAGGGGGCCTGGATGGTAACAGCAACATTTGGGAAGTGAGGGAGGGTGGGGATTTTCTCAGCTTGTGTTTTATTGGCACATGTGAAAGCTGATTTATTGCTCTCTTAAATTTAATTTCATATTTAACAAAAAATCCTAATCTTACTAATTGGCCACAGTAAGACTAATTATCTGCTACGTTATGTTGAAATATGTGTTTAGGGTTACAATGAATTAATTGTATTCTTTCAGTGTTTTGCTGTGTAGGCTTGGCAGTCATTTGTGAGGACTTCATTTCAGTTACTGGGAATTAAGGTTAATGCCTACTGGGAAGATAGATAATAGACTGCCTTTTTTTTTTTCATTTCCAGGGAAATAAATAATGTGTAAAGAATTAACTAAAATTATTAATTGGAGGTAGACTGAGGTATTTTCCCATTTTCCAGCTCCCTGAGTTTAGGGTTGGAACATGTCTAATTTGCATGGTTCAGAGAGATGTACCGTATTGGATTATTTGGTTTGTCATGTTAATTATAAACCTGTTCGTGCTTTCATTGCTGTTAATACAATTGTCTATCCCAGCTAACACAATTCCAAATTTCCCCAGTGCTCTTTTGGACTTTGAGGCTGTGGGGGTGTCAGTATCAGTGGGCACACAGGGGTCAGCAGGGTCCAGGCTTCCAGAGCAGCTGTGCTCTGTGACAGTGGGGTCAAGCACAGTGCCTTCTGTGCTGTGCTGTTTCTGATTGCCTCACCTTGCTCCGTGGGCTCGGAAAGCCCAGTAGGTGCCATTTCCATCGGTGTTCTTGGATACTGTTCCCACTTTCTCACATGCTCAGAATGAATGGATTTTTTTCAGAGTTCTGAGATTTCCTGGCATTGTAAGCAGAGAGGCATATAGTGATAGCATCTGTCCAGTGAGAGTGCAGCAAAAGACTGATACTCAGCTGCTTTCTCTGCTTGTGCCAGGGATGGAGTCAAGGACTTCTCCCTGTGTCCTACCTCTGTTTTATAACCTTGTTAAAAACTATGGGGGTTTTTTTAACTATTTTTTTAATTCTCCTTTTTGGAGTGGAAGAACAGCTAAACAGTACTTCATCTTGGCCTTCAGAGGTGTATTTATCATCCACACAGCATGCAGAATATAGTTGAACAGCCCCTTCTGCCCACTATGCATTATGGAAATGGAAAGCAGAAGGGTGAGCCTGGGCAGGGGGGGTGTCCTGTGGTGTCCTGGGGGGATTGTGTCCTGGTGATTGATGTTGTGTGAACAATACCTGAGTTGGCCTTACTAGACAAATGTGAAAGCCAGAGCATTAAAATGGAACTTCTAGCAACAGGATTTATTCAGTGAAATATTTAGGAGTTTAATGCCTCTCCACATCTCTTTTTTTTTTTTAAATTATACAGCAAATGCTGTATAGCACAATTGTTTAAAAGGATGACGTGGTTGGAGTGTTGTATCATTTATTTTGATCTGTGTTTCTCTAGGCCACTACTTGTCATTCTCCAGGCTGTGATATGTCAAATGACAGTGAAAGGAACTTTGTTTAATGTTACAGCAATCCTGTAGCTGTACAGCAATCATAGTTCAATTTCTCCACAATACTTCTAAAGGTCTAGCAATTTGTCACACAGGGTTTGTGCTGTGCCAGTTGTGCTGCAGATGTGCTTGCATAGTTCTGGCCCGTGTTAGAACCACCACCTGCTGACTGCTCTACATGAATCATGTCCTTGGGTTTGGCAGTGTGTGAGAGGAATTAGTGCTGGGATTGGAGAGGGCTGTGCCTCACTGGTGACATGGAATATATGGATTTATGTACAACTTACAGTCTGTGGTTACACAGTCCCACTGAGTTCAGCACTGACAGGGCAATAGTTGAGTATTACCTTGAAGAGCATTCCCCAGGTGAGATCACAGGCTGGCTACAAACCAGTACAGCCTTGGAGAAGCTCACTTATTTTCAGGTGGGGAGGGCTTGGCTTTTTGTTTTATAATCAATGATTATGGTACAGAATTGGTTTGAGTTTTCCCACTCTTTGTACAAATGCAGCTGATGGCACATTGACCTTATTCTGAGCAGGAAAATCTTTTAACGTCACCTGAACTTCTGCCTACTTCATCTGGTCTCTTTGTGCACATACTTCTATCACAGACTTAGTTCACGTGGCTAAAAGTCCAGCATTGGTAGTGGAAGTGTAGTGCTGACAGGCTTCTGGGAAAATGTTCTCAAGAAATTCTTCTGCAAATCCCCAAGTTCTAACTTGGTATCAAGGCTCACAGATGCCTGAGCAAGCAAGCATTGACTCTGAGCTTCTTGCTCCAAATCAATATATCTATCCTCTACGGTCACAGAAAATGCTGTCTTTTTATACAATTGATAATTTCTGTTGTTTGTGTTCTGGTAGTTTCTGGGCACAAGTAGACAGAAAGCATTTTAGCAATGACAGTGTGGGCTGCTGTTCTGTTCATTTCAGTCCTTGAATAGCAGAGAAGAACAAGGAGTAACTTGGCCATGTCATTTTTTAGCTCACAGTGCTGCTGCCAGTGATGAGGAAGGTGAATTGCCATTACAAGACCCAGGGAGCTGAGTCAGTACTTTCACCCAGCGTGCTGAATTTGCTCCTATTTGCATAGTTTCCTGATGTAAAATACTACTGTTTGTTTGAAACATGAAGTATCTGTGTCATAAACAATGCAAGGAAATGCAATTATCTTCTGTAAGATATATCTTTGATGGAACTGTGAACACTACCTGTCTGAGCAGTTTTTCAGAGTAAAGGGTTGAAATCATCAGGTCGTTATTTCTATGTGAATTTTATTATTTACCCAAAAAGCTGAATTATTTCACTCATTACAACAATTTGTATCCAAACATTAGGTGCATCAGACATACAGGTGATATCTTGATTGGATAAGTTCTAAATTTTTGTATGAAATCTTTTCTGTGGTTCTTTTTAATTAAAAAAACCCAAACTAGTTCGAACTAGAACCAGAAATCTGTTTATTAATGATTCACCAAAATGCATCTTGAAGAGTATTACTGATAGGACAGTCTTCCCATAGTTTGAGATTTACAAGTGCTGTGTTGTTCTTTCAATTTATTCACACTGTGAGAAAAGCAATGCAGAAGTGCTGTCTGTCATAGCTGTGAATTGTTTAAACAGCCATTGTCCCTGTCCATGCTGTATTGAACAAAATCTTTAGTTAGGAATGCTAATAATATTTTTTCCATTATTTTCTAGGGTCCCTTGGAAAATGATTTGGTGGTCCATGTGGCCCTCATAGCAGAAAGTCAGCGGTAAGTATTGACTTTTATTAAGAATGTGTATAGTAAGGAAGGGTTGAACAATAGATGTCTTAAATGGTGTAGAATAAAATACTGCTATTGTGTATCTCCTGCCAAGATAATTGTTAAAACTAAGACTATTCTGTGCTTAAATTTGTCCTTATTTCATTTGTAGCCTACAGGTTTTTCTCAACACATATGGAATCCAAACTCAGACCCCCCAACAGGTGGAACCAATTCAGATATGGGCTCAAAAAGAACTTGTCAAAGTAAGGAATTTTGTACTTATGATTATTTATCTAACTGTACATTTCCTTTGTAAAAACAAGAATTTATATCAAGCTATTAGACTTGTATCTCCACAAGCTTGTTGTCTACCTTTTTTGGGCAGTGGTGAAAGGAAAAGAGAAAGCAGAGGCAAACAAGAGAATGGGGTAAGATCCATGCAATACATCTGCAGTGGAAGGATACCACAGGAGAGCAGCAGATTGTTCTGTAGGCATAGATAAGAGAAAAGGCAACACAGAAACAGATGGTGTGCAGGACCACTCTAGTTTGGTTTGTGTTCATAAATCAACCAAACAGTCCAGTGTGCTTTCACAGCTATTTTCTTGCTATTAGCAGTTTAAATAACTCAGAATTGAAGGGCATTTGAATAAAATAACCCACCTGCTTGAAGCAGCTGGACTTGCGTGAACCGTGCGCTGTCCAGTGCCCTGGTGCTGAATCTGAACAGCCCCCTGGATTGCAACAGGCCAAGATGGACAATTATTACCAAAGACAGAACTGCTCTGGTGGCCTGTGTGTCAGTGTGGGGCCTCGAGCTGGAAAAAGAGCCTTCAGGGAAAGAGACAATGTTACTGTGCTGGTGGAGTTCTGGTTTGGTTCAGAAAGCTTTTACTGGTTTTCATTCTATCAAAATGAAGGTCCTTTAAGCGTTAAATTCTCGTGTCTCCTGCCATTCTTTTAGCCTCCATTATTCCCTGCAGAGGTTCAGCATTGTTTGGGCTTTAATGCAGAGATGGGTTATTTAAAGCTGTTAGTGTTCTGATGGCTCCATTTCTTTCCCACTTCAATATGGTTACTTAGTCTGGGTGAACAAGTCATGTAGGTAATTCTATTTTCTCTTTTAAATAGTTCTTGGTATTAATGCAGAAACATAGGCAGGATCAGGAAGGCCCCAAGCTGACAACAATAAAAAGCTATTGACTGTAATGTTTGTTCAAGTGCTGGCTTTCATTTGCTTCTGAATTATCTTCCTATAACATAAAGATTGAACTTAGGAAAATGTTCAGAATTCTGAGTATTCTCTAGTAATGGTGGGTTCCTTTCCTCAAACAGCCCAAATAAGGAGAAATTACACCTTTCAGGCAGGTTTAACTGATGTGTTTATACTATCTTGCTCACAGCTTAGTTGTTTTCTTGTGGTTTTATTCTCATATACTGTAATAAATGAAGATTATTTTTTCATATGCAAGTCTTACAAAGTTGTATCAGTTGAAGTAATACTAGGCATACATAAATAAGAATCAAGCTGTGAATAATGAGATAATTCCTTCTTGCTTGTATTGCTGATGCATTAATTTTGCAGGCTTTTACTAAAATTAGAATAAAGATCTTTAAAGAGTTCCTGTATTGCTCTTTTACCTTTGTATCCACACTGGAAAAGCATTACAGAAGACAAAATTGGCCAGACAATTAATGCAAATGGTCCTTTAAAAAATTATATCAATAAACAATTTGAAAAATTAAAATGTATTTTAATTATATAGATTAGAAAAGTAATAGGGGCAAGAAGGTAAGAGTTAATACAGTAAACAACAAGGTAAAAAAAAAAAACCAACACAACTGAATAGAAATCACAACCGCAATTTATGAATCATTTTCTAATCAAAGCAGAATGCACACAGTTGTCTTTGTGAGATGTGGCAGGAGCATGAGAAAGGCTGCTATCTAGGTTTTCATCAGTTTTCATGATTCTTTCTCACAGGCTTACTTCCACTTGGGAGTCAATGAAAAATTGGGATTATCTGGAAGACCAGACAGACCTATAGGATGCCTTGGAACATCAAAGGTTGTTGCAGGAAATGTTTATATTCCTGTTATTGGTGTGTTTTTAAGATAAACATTGAGTTGGTCTCCGAATTATTTTAGACAGAAGTGAAATGTAACTTTATTTTATGTTTACATCTTACTTTTAAGTCGTTGTATTTGACAATTATGACTGTGCCAAGTAATACTTGGCTGACAGGGGATGAAGGGAACTGCTTTAACTGAAATCAAATGTAGACCTGCACACCTGATAAAACCCAGAGTGCCTAAAATTTGTAGGATTTATTTGTAGGATTTATCTGAATTTTTTTTTTTTAATTCAGCTGTTCTGCAATGATTATTACTTTGATAGTTTCAAAATAAATTTTCATTTTCAACTACTTCAGTGCTTCAAATAGTTGAGAAAAGATTAAGGGAGGTTTTCTCTCTCCACAGATCTATCGAATACTGGGGAAGACAGTGGTTTGCTACTCGATCATTTTTGATCTCAGTGATTTCTACATGTCTCAGGATGTTATGATGTTGATTGATGACATCAAGGTATTTGCAACTTCCCCTTTGAGAAACTGACAAAAACAGAAGAATAAACTGGGAAGTCTGATAAAAGAGAAGATTGAAGGGGGAACATTCTGTAGTGTGTATTCTTTTAATACTAAAATACACTTACAGTTGGAAATGTATTAAGATGAATATCCTGACAGCCCAGCGTGAGTTCTAGTGAGCATCTCTGTCTGACAAAACACTGCCCCAGAGGTGACTGGGAATGCTCTAGGGCAGCAGGCAAATCAGCATTTGCTTTGTTGGGGAAACAAATATCCTTGGCTGAAAAGAGGGACAAGACTGGTGTTACAGGAAGTAAAAAAAGCCTTTCCTGGAAGAAATACTACTTGATATTGCACAGATATTAAAAGTTGCCAGCCTGTAAGGTGGGCAGCAGTGCAGAGCTTACCTGCCACATGCCCTGGGCTTAAGCAGCTGCTTCCAGTGCACCAAGGAGGAGCTGGTTATTCCTTTTCAGAACACTTAGGAAATACAAGCAGCTTTTCAAGCCCTGCTGTCTGTTGAAGAAATCTGTTAGTGATTGATCAGCTACAATGCTTTTAACCTGTTGGGTGTTTCAGTGCTGCTATTTTAAGGTAGCTCTTCTGATGTCTTGTACTGTATGTTGTGGTGCATTGTGCTTGTGTCTTGTTGTTGTGGGATGTTTTGTAACCAGCACATTATCTCTCCCCTAGAATGCCCTGCAGTTCATTAAGCAGTACTGGAAGATGCACGGGCGGCCCCTGTTTGTGGTGCTTATCCGTGAGGACAATATAAGGTAGAGGGAGCTAAACCCTTCACTTGCAGGGTGGTATTTGCCTAATTACAGGATTAATGGAGGTCTGTTTCACATTTCAGAGGGAGCAGATTCAGTCCAATATTAGATATGTTGGCAGCCTTTAGAAAGGGAGTTGTTGGAGGAGTGAAAGTTCACGTTGACAGAGTACAGGTATGGTGTTTTTTCTGAATGTTGTGTTCTTACCTCCCAATATATGTACATGTATTCTTACTACTTTTGTTTTTTATGTAATTCCAAGGATTTTATTTAGTATCATGAAATTAAGGAGTCAGGGCTCAAGGTATTTGGTACAGTTTGGTTTGTCTCAAAAGAAACATGGATTTATTTTAATTCCTTGTCATAAGCCTTTGAAAGTCAAAATCAATCTTGTGAAATTCCTACCAAAGGATAAATCCACAGTGTCAGGCACTGAGGGATTTCTTTTGATTAGGTAATCAGCAGGGGGGGTGGGAAAGGTGCTTCACATATATTAAAATTCTTGCAAGAACTTAGATCTAGTTTTAACATCTTTGCTGTTTGAATTCATCTTAAAGCAGGAATGTTCCTTCATTAAAATGTGAAAATTACCGAGACAGGTGCTGATTTTACATACTTGTATGTGCTGGTTCATTTTAGTTTACACCTATTGAAGAACCCTTTTTTTTTTTTTAAGAGACAAGATTGAAGACACAGTTATGACTCCTTGTTCCCTGGAAAATCATTAATTTGTAGAAGAGCTGGATCATTTTTAAAGGAAATGCTCCTAGCTGTGATGGTTCAGGATATCCTTGGGATCTTAAAGTAGTTATGTATTTCTACTTGTCCCATATGGGTCATGTAGTCTCTTCTGGTACCAGTGAGTCTTTCTATGGCAAATGCCATCACTGTCCAAGGAGAACCTGCCATTTGGCTACAGGGTTTGTTATGGTGCTTTGGTTTGTTTATTGCTTTTTAAAATTTAACTGCAATGTCTCTCTTGCATTGCATTGATTCAACTGGTATATTATCAGGCAAGAAATTTCTCCATCTACAGGTGCCTTTATTTTAAGCACTACACTGAACATCTGTCAGGGAGCAAACTTTCCCTTCGGTACCCACTGACCTTCTGGAAAGATCCTTCTTTTTAATAGAAAGGATTTAAGGTGCTGCAGTCACTGGTCTTTTCTTCATCTGTTAGCCAGTACAAAGAGGAAAACTACAAAGAAGTGTTTGTTTGACTTTAAGGCCAAGGCAGGTGGTGGTGGGTGCCTTTCCTGCTGGGACACAGTGAATTTTCTCCAGCAGTTCAACTAGAATCTCTCTCTTACTGCACACTTGTCACATTTTGTTAACAGTCTTGTTTCATTATAGGAAAGGATTTGGGAAAAGAACAAGGGACATGCCTAATTCGTGGTGTTTTCTTGAATAATTCATCTATTCCAACAAAATATATATTGATCTTTGTGAACTGTATTCAGCTGCTTCATTTAGATGCACATGTTAAACGTGCTCTAGAGAGAATGTGTGTCTCTAACTGGATGAATGTTCTTTTTTTCCTCTAAAATATACCAAATCTGATTTCAGTTAAAAATATGCATTGTCAGAAGATTTGCAGCTTCTTTCTGATTTTTACCTTCGTTGTCATCATGTGTTCAAGCGGATGTGCAAGGTGAAGAATGAATGACATTGGTAATAAAGGCAAAGCAGGTTTTTTTATATTCAGTCATCTCACAGCATAAGAGATCAATATTTTACTGCCACTCATGTACAATGAAAATGGAATGTAAAAGTTCACAATAGACACTCAGTTTTATTTAGCTAATGAGAACCATCAAAAGCAGTCTTGAAAATGCTGTAGTACAATACATTTCCTCTGGCAGCAGATAAATAGGGAATTCGTAGAAATTCAGAGTGAGTGAATTGTAATGACCACATCAGATAAATGCAACATTTGGTTTCAGGTATGTAATCTTTTGAGATGGATGTATTTGTAAGCTGCATTTGATGTGCAAACTTAGGGCAGGCGTGCATGGATTAAGGAATGACTGCAGAGTAGGAATGTTATTGTGTAGTGTTTGCTTGAAACATCACTGAGACTGACAGGAAAACCACCCATCCTTCAGCAATCCCTGAAATAATGGGCAATATGATCCAGAGCAAGGGGATTGTGCAGGACTCTGAGGAATGCAAATCCTTGATCTCAGGTGTTTCCATCAGATCTGGGGTTTGGGGGTGGACATTGCTTGATGAAGCCATAAATTGCAGGCAAAAGAACAACAAAATACCAGCAAAGAAGAGGCAGCAGCCCCAGGAGACTTCTGCTGTCTTTTTCCTTATGAGAGAAGAAAAATACTCTGAAAGGGTAAAAATGTTTGGAACTGTAGATAAAGAAACTACTTTCTCAGTGGAAGCCAACAGCAACATACTGAGATCAAAAGACAGTTATGTAGTTCTGTACGTATTTTTAAATTCTCTTTCCAATTTTTCATTTCAGACATTAATATCTGGAGCAGTTGTTGAACAACTTGACTTCCTAAGGATCACTGAAACAGAAGAGTAAGGCTATGTGTAAATAGTAACAATGTTGTATTTGATAATTAAAATATTTTCTGAACTATGAAGAAATGAAATACTTACTTTTCAGGGCTCCTGTATTTAAGAGTTTGGAGGAGTTGGATCTCCCAAAACATTCAAAGGTCAAGAGACAGTCTAGTACTCCAAATGCTTCTGAACTTGAGCAGCAACCTGATGTAAATATTAGTGACTGGAAAAACAAGTCAACATACGAGATCCTGCAGAAACTTAATGTAAGAAAACTTGATAAAGATACAGTGTAACTTTGTTCCTGGGCAATAAGCAATTCTGTGCCATTGGTCTTTTTAACAACAGCCTACTTAGATCAGCATTAGTGTCGTGGTCAGTGTTACAGCACAGCTCATGACATAATATGGGTGATGTTCCCCTTCATACAGAGGGAACCTTCCCCTTTAGGGCCCTTGACCCCAACACCACAGAGCTCTCTGGCCCCTCGTGCTGTAAGTGGTGCCTGCCAGTTCTGCCAGCAACCCCCATGGTATTGGTGCTAAATGACCATCCAGAAGGGGATCCATTTGTCACGTGTCGTAGGGACAGTTATTTTATTCTCAAACTGATATGCAAAAGGCTTGAGCAGTGGGTATTCACTCAGACTGGCAATTTCTTAATGACATCAAGGGGAAGTTCCAATCTGGCATTTTCCCTGTACCTAGAGGAAAACTGCCAGTATCTGTTCTAGATGTAGTGTTTGATCCAAACCACACAGTATTTTCCTTAGTTCCCTGTGTCACTGCAAGCTTTTCTGCTGCAAATGAAAAGGACCTGAGAATCAAAAATCAGGAACATTTCCAAGGTCAAATTATCACAACTTAATATGAAGCACAGAGAAGCCTCTGCAAGCAGCAGTGACATGGATACAGCACACATGGGGTATGAAAGAGTGTGAAATCCCCTTAAAATGAACATTTGTAGACTTTTTCCTAAATTTAAAAAAAAAAAAAAAAGAGGCCCTTTGGTTGCACTTGAAATTTTTAATAGCTGTTCTGGTTTTGCTTCACTGAAAATCTGAAGGCTATTTGTGGGTTTGTTGTTGCTGTGTTTTTTTTTAAGGACTGCAATTGCTTAGCAAGTCAAGCGTTGCTCTCAAGTATATTGCTTAAAAGGGAAGGACCGCATTTTATCACCAAGGAAGGTAAGAGCTTCTTTCATTTGACTATTCAGAGTATTTGAGGAAGCAGCTGTATGTTTGGTTGCAATGAACATGAATAATAGCTGTGCATTCCAGCAGTTGTGTAGCTGTTTTCTGTGCCATTTAAAGCAATTTCTGCATTAAATGGGACATGCAAATTCATAGTGTGGCAGGGAATGAGCTGCTGACTATATGAACTCCCTTAGATTATTTGTAGGCCAGGGCTGTATCCAGTTGTAATTTTCAATGCATAGATCAAAAAAATAGAGAATTTGACCTTGTATAGAAAATGAAAACTTAAGACAAGTCTGTAACAGTCTCAAATAGATGAAGCTTTATACTGAATTTTTATTCTACTTTGATGTAATCTGGCTTCAGTTCAATGGATCTGTGAAACCTACTCCAATTTTATATTATGGCTTTGTATTAGAGCACAGGATTTAAATTCCTCTAAAATAATTCTCAGAAGGCTACTGAGGCCTGTGGCCTTTGTGCTGCAAATTTTGGTGTTTAGTTGTTTTTCAAAGACTGCTTACTATCTGCCTTTATATATAAAGATACTGCTCAGAAAAAGAGGAATGTTCAGATCAAACAATATTCTCTTAGTTATTCATCAAGCAGTGTGACTTACCACCTCATGTTATAGAGCCCTGCTTCTTAATTTTATACAAGACAGCTGCTTCTTGTCATGAAGAGCTGTCATTTTGACATAAGCATGTATTACATCCATATTGCTATATTAAAAATGCCATGGAATCAGAGAATATGCTGAGTTGGAAGGGACCCACAAAGATCATCCAAGTCCAGCTTCTGACCCTGCACAGGACACACCAGGAGTCACACCCTGTCCCTTGAGCTCTGTCAGGGTTGGTGCTGTGACCCTTCCCTGGGGAGCCTGTTCAGCGCCCAGCTGCCCTCTGGGCGAAGAACCTTTTCCTAAGATCTGACCTAACCCTGCCCTGCCGCAACTCCAGGCCATTCCCTGGCTGCTCTCCCTTGTCTCCACAGAGCAGAGACCAGTGCCTGCCCCTCCTCTTCCTCAGGAGAAGGCTATAACTGCAGTGAGGTCTCCCCTCAGTCTCCTCCATCTGAACACACCAAGTACTCTCAGCAGCTCCTCATGCAGCTTCCCCTAAACACCCTTCCCCATCTTCACTGCCCTCCTTTGGACACTTCTTAATATCTTTATCTCTCTTATACTGGCGTGCCCAAAACTGCACTCAGTACTGGAAAACAGTGTCAAGTGGAATAAAATTAATTGGCTGACAGCCAGTGCATTATTGCAGGTCGTGGCTGGAATCTGCACATCAGGGTCATGTAGCTTTTCCACCAGTTCCCCACACTGTTGGCAGGTTTGGAAAGCCTCGGGGGCTTTCCTTTAGTCCTTTGTAGGTTTGCTCCTCTGAACTCAAGGCAGATCTCCTAATCCCTGTAAGCAACCAGCATTGCCCCTAAAAACAACTTAGGTTCATCACAATGACAAACTTCAAAACTCTGAAATCATTTAGGTCAAAAAACCCCACTGTTGTGCCTCTCACCGTTCAGAGGGAACCTGGACTAACTTGTGCAGACCTTTCTGTCTCATCCCACATGAAATAGTGGGTGATGATAACCTTTTTAATATGCATTTTGTATGAAATGGGCTGAGTCACTGACTGAAAGTTCCCTGCATCCCGCGACTGGAGACTACTGAGACTGACATTAAATAACCTCCCAGTCAATAAAACCTCACTCTAAAACCAGAAGCTGAAGAACCTTGGGTACTGCAGTTTGAGCATGTACCTTATGATGGGGTGTACCTTTCTAGGCCAGATTTGTATGGAGATGAATTTTCCCCAATACATTGCAAGAGTAGGTGTTATCATGGGTGTCTCTGTAGCATGAGCAGCAAATTCAGATGAAATCTGGTTTGGCTTCTTGCATAACAACCTACAGTGGTTGACAGGGGGGTTGATCACATCTAAATTTGAGGTGCTTTACTAAAGCAGATTCAAAATTAACAGATCTCATCAAATTTATCTATTATTAAATGAAAAACTGTGCTTTTTTTTTTTTGCTTGTGTTTTGTTTGTTTTTCTGCCCTTTTTTTTGTTGTTAAATGACTTTAGGTACTGTTGCTGAGCATATTGAAAGAATCTATAGACGGGCTGGCAGCAGAAAGCTCTGGTTTGTATACATATATCATGTTACTTCTGTTTTACACCAGTTGTTTTTCCCCTATCTGTTACAGAGGGTAAGGCTGGATTCTTACATGCTTTTAGAGGGGTAAAAATGACAGCTTTACTAACAAAATTATATTGGTGCATGGCAGCTGAAGATCTGGTTTAATATGCTTTAAAATATTAAGAAATACCTTCTTACTGTTATCTTTTAAAATAGAAAAGCAATAGGCTGGCTTTGCACTGAGTGCTATTGCCAATGCACAATTCACCTTAAATTGAAATAATGAGAGAAGAATACTAAAATTCTTATTTCTTACAGGGCATGATAAAATATTATCAATAGCTTTCTGTAGCAAGGCTGCTGATCAGATATAACTGAGTTAAGCTGATACACTAACCCAGATTTATTGCCCTGAAGTAATTTGCTTTGAGCCTGACTTTGTCACAATAACTTTAAAACATTTTGGCAAACTGCTTGGTATTTACATGTTGTTTATTAATTTCTTTGCCCTGAAGCTCAGTAGAAATTTAATTCCTTTTTATCAAAGAAATGGGTTGAGCCTGTCCTGAGCTCTGTTCTCTCACTCTGTAACTATCCCTAACAGATCAATCTGTAAATATAAAAACTGGTTTCCATTTTTGTCTCTTCATACAGTTAAATGGGCCTTTGCCAGTAATGAGGTAGAACCACAATACCTTGGTGGTATTTTTTTTGTAAATGATAAAAATCACAAGTATTTTTAGAAGCAAAATATGTAAACTATTTTTCATTTCTCTTCCCTGATTGCCATGTGACATACGTATAGGTTGGTGTTGCGCTACAGTGCTGCATTTGCACAGAAATTTTCTTCTTCTATAACCCCACATATTACTACTTTACTGGTACATGGGAAACAGGTAAAGTGCCCAGAAATCTGAAGTGCAGCTCTGTGAGATTATTTTTTTTTTGCTTATTTGCATTTTGATGGTGTCAGCTAAAGCATTTTTTAAATGCTTTGCTCTTGATTGTAAGAAGTGTGTAGCAGTTTTCATGGGAGTCAACATTCACTGTTTGAGCTTTTACTAACACTAGACAATATTCCAGCTTGTTCCTTAACTCTGTGAATAAATGATTCTTAGTAGCCTGGAAACCTGTGCTAGAAAAGCTCGATTACAGGCCCGTTAGGTTTGTATTTTGTCAGGAAATTAGTATTAAAAATATTCATATATTTAACCATCAACTGCATATATGGAAAACTGTTTTTCTTAGCAGTTGCAGCTTGTTTTTAGCCTAGCAGGTTACACAGGTCTCTTGTTTTCATGCTGCACATGATATTACCTCAGCATGGAACACACAACCAAGCCTTGGTGTTACGTGTTGTACTTTCTCTTGCCAAATCTTTCTGACTCTTCCTTAGCCTTGGTAATTTTTTAGTCTATTTATCTTGCAAAATAATAAAAATGTCATAAAAGAAAAGCTGGCATCTCTTACCTGTCTGTTTTCAAGATGCTGCTGAGAAAAGAACAAGAAGCTTTTTGTGGAGCTGATAGTTTAATGAGTTCTAACTAAATATATTTTGGATCCATTAACCTATATCTAGACTAAAAAATGAAAACCAGTAGAAGATTCCATAAAATCTGATCCAAATTCCACTTTATAAATAATTCTGTCTTCACTGAGTTAGTGCTGAGATCTCTGCTGTGGCAGACTTTAAGCTGCTACATGAATTCATTAAACTAGCTTGTGATATGTAGTGGGATTGCTCTGTTTTCTGCCCTCAGGTCTGTTGTGCGCTTCGCAGCAAGTCTTTTAGGTAAACTAGTGGACAGCCTTGCACCATCTATTACTAATGTTTTAGTTCAGGGCAAGCAGGTAAGTGTCTGCTCCTCAGAAATGTATTAAGGAATGATAACAGAGAAACTAAACAAACAGCTTTTTAATTTTGAAGGCCTCTGATGCTTCGTTTAAAAGTACCCAATGGCTTAAAAAAATCTTTACTGCAGAAGAAAAATCCAGAGAAACTAAAGATATATTTAATAATTGCATATAGAATTGGCTAATGATTTTATTTTTAATTAATGACAGAATAAGACTGAAAAGACGGTGCAGCATTTAAGCCAGGGGAGGGAAAAAGGCAAGATTTGCATGATGAAACTCCTTAGGTTTAAGGTTTCTGTGGAGAACTCAGAACCCCTTCCAATGCCTAAAGGGTTTCCAGTAGAGATGGAGAGGGACTTTTGACAANTTATTTCACAGAAGTATATGGAGTGAAGTAATAAGGCATCTTTTGAAAGACTTCTTAATTGAAAATGTAGCCACTCTTTCTCTGTTTGAGCATAAGAGAACACGTGGGTGGCAGCTGAGCAAAAGGTCTTTCAGAATTTTAGTGTTCCATTACAACAAAGGTTAATCATCAGTGTTTCTTCCTTTCCTAAGGAGGATGGAAGTTTTTTCCCCCAGCACAATAATTTTAATTAAGTTCATGAATAGCTGCTTCCAAATAATGCTAATTGAATATTTATGTATTTTTGTATTAAATATGTGTATGTGTATACTTGCTTGTGTGCAATGTTGATGTGACAGGTTTGTCTTTGTCCTACTCCAGACTGAGGTCTGGGTTTGTGTTTCTAGAGCTACACAGCTACAGTAGATGAAACTACACCTGCATGCAGCTTGATTTGAGGCTATTTGCAACTTTTTAACCTGACTTTCCTTCACTGATCTCTTTATTATAGGAGAAAAACTAGTGCTGCTGTTTTACTGACAGTAGATTAAAACCAAATCAGAAATTTAACAAAACTCCTTTTTTGTGGTTAAACAACTCGGTAGCAGCAATATGTTTTCTTAAAATTGAAGGCTGTAACTTTTAGGATGCTATTAGAAATAAGAAAACAAAACTATAAATTTGATTCTGAATTTTAAGGGAGCTTCACAGCTGAAATGTATGAGATGAAATACTGTCTAAACCTAATGTACAGTCATGATTATAGCCAAAGCATTTTTAATTGAGAAAAATATATTCCATATTTACTGCTGTCTTTAGTGAAGTTTATTACTTCAATAGCATCCAATTAACAGTATTAACAAGAATCAGCCATTGACATAAAAGTATTTTTGTATTGTGAAATTCTAACAAGCAAAGCAGAGTTGATGGATTTCTGAATTGCTTCTGCAGAGCTTTTATTCCTGTCTGTATCTTCTGAATTGTTTTCAATATACCGTAGGTGACACTTGGAGCTTTTGGCCAGGAGGAAGAAGTTATTTCTAACCCCTTATCCCCAGCAGTGATTAAGAACATAATCTATGAAAAATGTCATTTACAAGATGAAAGAGAAGCCGTAGTTCAGCAGGAGCTTGTCATACATATTGGCTGGATCATCTCAAATTCACCTGAACTGTTCAGGGGCATGCTGAAGATACGGATTGGGTCAGTACAGTGTCTCTTGTTCTTTACTGCTACTGTTATGGCAGTAGGACATACACACTCCACATGTATCTAGATTGGTTGCTGCACTGCAGGAATGGTTCATGTAAGATGATGCAGCAGAACTTGTATACTTCAATTCTAGGAACCCTGCTTTAAATGAATTTGCCAAAAAGGGTACACAACTACTCTTGAATTTGCCAGTGTATAGTGGAGGAGGGGCAGTCCTTGTAATGGAATATTCCTCCTGCTAATACAGTGAACTGGAGGGTTTTTCAAAGCTTAACCCCTGTGCTGATGGCACTTGGTGGGGTTGGATGCATTCTGTAGAGCAGATGAGCAGGGGCAAAGCTGCTGCCTTCAGGTCCCCCATCCTGCTGGCACAGCCCACAGGATGTTGTGCCTGGCTCATCCCGTGGCCAAGGAGGCAGGAGCAGCTGGAAGCCCAGGCTGGGCACCAGGCTCTGTTAGCATTGCAGGGGGACAGAGGGTTCTGGTTTGCATTGCAGTGGGTGATGTGGACATGGAGCTGAAGCAGCTTCATGGCTCACACCAACCCAAAGTGCTCCTCCCTCCCAGTGCCCCACAGGGTGTGCTGCTGCCTGCCCACCTCCAGCACATTAGAGGGATGTGGCCAGAGGCTTGGGATGGGCTGTACTGGCAGGGATGGGGGAATCAAGAGGTGGAGTGGCCAGTAAGAGCTCTGACTGGCAGAGATTTTGAGAGAGAAGGAGGGGAAACTACTGTTAAGGATTAAGGCTCTTGGATGAGGCCTTTAAAATGTTGCTCTCACTTAAGCAGTCACATCATGTAGGTTGGGGGCAAACGAGTGAAAGGCAGAGGCTGCACAAATGCAGTAACCTGGAAGGATGCAGCATGAATCTGATTGCCTTGTGAAACGAGACAGTTCTCCTCCAGTTCAACATATGCTTCTAGTTGCATTCTCTGGTTCCTAGTAAGTGCTCAGCTCATAATACAGCCTAGTCTAAATGGGTCTTAAAATCTGGCAACCATAAGCAACAAATGCTTGAAATGGTGTTTCAAGTTACTTAAACTATTTCTATTTAGTTTCAGCACAATAATATGCCAAAAAAGAGCTTGTTCTGTTAGCCTGTTGTCTGTAATGAGGACTTCAGGTAATAAGACTTCTGCAGTTCAAATGTATTTATCATGACAGCTCTTTCTAAAATATTTTGACACATCAGGGTACACTTCTGATACTCAGGGAATCTGAATTTGTGATATCCGGCATGGCAGAGACATTGTTCATGAACAGTTCTCTACACGAAAGTATTTAACTGCCATGGTAAAGAAAAACCTGCTTTTTCCCTTGAGGTTGCTAAATATGTCATTTTGTTCTTCAAAGAACCTCAAACCAAACTCCCCCACTCCCCAGCTGAATAGTATTCCCTAGTACAGACAGATACAACACCTCTTGACTATTCATCAGCTGCCTGGTTGTTCAATTCTATACTAAATGGTTTTGTCTGAGCCAGGACCCACAAAGCTGAATCAAGTTTAAAACACCATTTACCTACCAGATTGTTCTATGTAGTTGACAAGGTGACCTACAACTAGTCTGTGCTGGAGTGTTGTCATATTCCATGGTATCTGTATTTACTTGGCTATGTGCAGAAGTTGATGATTTTTCACATGTAGGAAGAGACATGCATTAGAATAAGCACTTCTTTGAAGAGGCCAGGTGCTACTGACTGAGATACACAGAATTAGTGAGCATGCTTTAAAATCAGAACTTAAATGTTCCATCTTCCCTACTTTTTTTCCATAGAGAAAAATGCAGCATTTCAGCACTGGAGGTAAATACCAACAGCCCTTCTTCAGGCACTCAAGATTCATCTTTCCACTTTAGCAATACATTCCAGTCGTCATAAAACCAAAAATGTTTCAAATTGCCTGTGTCAGGTTTAGCTGGAATAGCACATAAATGCTTTGCTGTCCCCTCCACAGATCCATGTTACTTTTCTTTCCTCCCCTTCCTTATTCCTGTTTGCAGGGTTTTTTCCTTTCTTCCAAGGTTAATGCTAGAGATTCAATTTCCTTTATTTCAGTGTTATCACCCACTCCAGTGAGCAAAATTAACCTTCACACAGAAATGCCGTTCCACTTTGATAATGATTTGATTTAGTGTCTTGTTATTGATTTGTTTTCAGGGTTTTGTGTCGAAATAGATCAAGTTGCTGACAGTCCTATTACTGTAAAAAACTCAACCTACTGACTTCTACCCACCTCTTACCAGTGAAGAGCTCAGCAGAAGGTCCACTCTTGACTTTGCTGTGGTTTGTAGGCCACTGCAAAGAGAAAATCCCAGTGAAGGACTCACACACAGACACATTTGAGTCATCAGTGAAGAAAGGACAGACTCCTGAGACAGTTGTGTTGTTAATCTCAGTAACAAGAGGAGGACACTACTGCCCTGTTAAAATAAATGAAAGCAGTATGTTCTGCAGTGTGCCACATTGCCTGATCCTCTCTGGTATCTTGTACCTCCAGTGCATGGTCCTGGAAACATCAGTTTTAAAGCAGGGTTGGATCTCTACATTCTCTGTGGTTACTAACAGTTCTTTAGAAAAGACTGTGACTTGACTGACATAAACACAAACTGCACCCTTCCTGGCTAATTAATGAAATGACCATGGAATGTGGCTAATACTGATGGCAGTGTAACTCTCTTAGGAATACTCTGCATTTTGGGATAAACACAGAAAGGCTCTTTGATGTCACCCAGACTTGATCAAGTGTTACATGAGGGACTATTTGAAGAAAAAGTAGTTAAGTTTCATTTTGCTTTTGTCAGTAATACCTCCTTGAACTGAAGCAATGTACATGGTAGGAGGCTGAGCTCTGTGCTCAGTTATTGGCTTCAGTGTCTCTGTATGTTATTTCAGCTTTGATATTGCATTAGAGGCTGTAGCACTGGTTTTACATAATGTGCAGAATAAAACTCAGCGTTTTCCTTCAGTACCTTGCCAAGTTCTGCCTCTCTGCTACCTAAGGCTAAAAATCTTCACTCTTGCCATGTTTTTATGGAATCAAATTTTTTCAAAAGGGAGTAGCAAAAGAAAGTATGATAGACTGCAAAAAGGAGTTTCAAAGGCTAAAACTAAATAAGCCCTAAAGTCTTTTTAAATGTAAAATCTTGTAATTTTAATGGCTTTTTAAAACTCTTCAGCAAAATGCATATATTCTCAGAGCATAATTTTGAGTAAGAATTTTAACATCAAAAGGCAGGTAAATGTTTGTGTTAATGAACATGGGATGTAGGAGATACAGTCAAATCAATTTTTTCTGGGGAAAGGACAGTCCACAACACATTTCTTAAAATATGTGCATTATCCCTTTCAATTAATCTCATGTTCCAATCAAACAGTAAGAGTAATAGAGTATTTGTCTTGATATTTTATGCATGTCCTGACAGCCAAATAGCAGGATCATGTGGAATTCTTATGAGCTATTTTATTAGACTAATTTTTCATATTTGGAAACTCTGTATTTAATTAATATATTCCTTCCTTCACTTCAGATGGATTATTCATGCCATGAAGTATGAGTTGAGAATCCGTGCTGGGGATATGCCAGCCAAGGACTTGTACCAGATGTCCCCTAGTGAAGTGAAGCAGCTTCTGCTGGATATTCTTCAGCCACAGCAGCCAGGCAGGTAATGAGATGTGGGGTTTGTGGCACCTGTTTTCATTCATAAGGCACTGTTCAGGTGAATTTAATTTCGGAACTGCTTTGTACACACCTGAAATACCAGGCATCTCTAATCAGTAATATATTTATTTAAGGAAAGGCAGTAAAAATGCACTTTTTCATTCTTTCACACACGTCCGGGTTCTACAATTGTTTCTTTTATATTGCATGTTCCCTTTTCAGCTTTATCTTTGTGGAATTCTCTTTACTGCCACTGAAAAGAGATCTAGCTACTATAATACAAAGCATTACATTCTTTGATGTGGGGAAAAGAGCAAAAAATTACCCAATAACCTCTACTTGAGTCACTTGTAAGAACAGTTTGTCTGCTGTTTGGTGCCCTCTTTCTTCTGGGTTATTATATGAATTAAGAACAGATGTTCTCTAGAATTCTTGAGAGAGTGGTAACTGCCTGAAACTTGCCGTATTTTCTCCAAGCTGTAATCAGCTGCCAAAAGCACATTCATTGTGCTACAAAGTATGCAAGACAAAAGTTCAAATTACAGTATTTCCACTGATCGATAAGAGTGAAGCCAAAACTCTTCCTTTTGATTTTACTTCTAGTTAAGTGAGAATAATCTCTGGTACATGATACTGCTGATAATTTCCATAGTCTTTGATTGCCTTTTCTCTCAACAAAGAGGGAACACAACACATCCTACTGCTTGTGTTCCTGCTTCATTCAAAACACACCTGGTTTTTTTCCCAGTGTAATGCCTGAGAAAAGAGCTCCTTAAACCAGTGTCTCATCTCTCAGTCCAACTGGCCATGTATTGCATCTGCCATGTGCTTCTCAATGCCCTGGTGGTTTGTTAATGCTTGCTGCTTAGTTGCTGTGTCTACTCATTTAGATGCTGACATTATTCCTCTACCACTGTAACACAACAACCCCCAGTTTCTCTTTGCAGCATTTGCCATTAACTGTTATGCTATTTAGGAAACAATTTGGTCAACCACGGTAAGCATTTCAAGCACCATCTGTCATTAGAGATCTTACCTGAGTAGCCACAGCAGCTTCTGCTTTTGGTTGCTGTAACACAGGATAGATAGGTCAGTAAAAAGCACTCAGATTGCTTTTTCTGAGGATGAGGATTCTTTTTGGAGGGTTATCTGAGTACAAAAGCTAGCCAGCATAACCTTCCAAACTTCCTATCTTTAATTTCTTCCAGTACAGTATTATAACTTGTTTTTCCTTGCCCATTAGTGACTTGTTTTTAAAAGTTCTCTTCCTGCCAGGAACTACAGAACACTGCCTGCCTCTTTGCTTTTCTTTTTTTTTTNNNNTTTTTTTTTTGGGACAGTTTTTCCTACTCTTGTGATTTTTAGAAAGAAACTCTCTGCTAGTGTGATCCCAGTTAATTTGTCATACAGGAAGGGCTAATGGTCTATTTGCCTCCCTGAACAGTCTCTCCATAACTAACCTCTCTCCAAGTTTTCAGAGAGGGTAAAAGTTTGGCAATTTTCCTGCCTCTTACACAGGGCTCCAGGTTGTGATCCCATGTAGATGAATATGTTACATATCTCACCAACAGAGAGCAGACTCCACAGATGTGCTTTTCAATCTCTTTATGTAAGTCACAAGATTGACAGTACCCTTTTTTAAGTGGAGCATTGTTCTTTTAGTGGTCCAAACAGTTATAAAACTCCTTTTGCTTATTCAGTGTACAGGACTTTTTTCCTTACCATAGCAATGTAAATAGGCATTTGAAGATGTCAAAAATACTGTGACCTTTTTTTTTTAATTAAGAAAACAACCTATTATTTCTACCACCACTGGCCTTTTTGCTTTTATGGAAATTTTCTCAGTCTAATCCAAGGACAGAGCTGTACAGAGAATGAGGTGGAGGTGTCATAGTAGCGTAAGTTTTTTGGCAGTTCAGTGTTAATTGAGAAGTGATTTATGAGACATTTTTTTCTTAACTTGTCATGTTAGTCAAATACAGTAATGCAGGAAAAAACCCTACATTTTATGTTGGCTTTATCCTGGCAGTGGTAAAGTAATTAGAAGTCAATAGTAAGTCAGTGACAGCTATTGTATCACAAGTGCTTTATAGTGTTAACTTTAATTATCTCCTTTGTTTTCATAAAGTATATCCCAATTACCTGGAGCTCAAACTTGTTCAGAAAATATACCTCTTAGTGATACTTTTTTTTTAACTTTTTTTTTTCTTTAAAAAAAACAGACCAAATGAAAAAAAGTACCCCAAATCCCCAATCAACAAACAGGTTGCTTAGTCTTCTGGTGCAGTTGGGAGTGACTACACAAAGACACTTGAGACAAATGTAAGAGCACCCAGGGAGTTGTCAGAATTAGAGGCCTCTTTTCAGGTCAGATCTCAGAGGGAATTCTCCCCATTTCTCTAGTATTTAAGAGTAAGGTTTTGTAATAGAAGAGCTCTTTGTAATTTCATCAAGCACATTGGTGACTGCATAAACAGGTAATTTTACGGACAAGTAATTTTTAGTCTAAGCATATCAAGTTAGTCTAGCACTACAAATGGAGCAAAAACTGAAAACCCAAAAATATTAGTGCTGAATTCATTTCAACTAGGCTACAAAAACTCTGCAGAACAACACAGTTAAAGCTGACCAGGACATTTCCCCCTTTTTTTGTTCTCCTTTTCAGTCAGCCTACCAGAACCAGGTCTTAGACACAGAGAAAGGCATGTTGCCAAGCAGTAATTGTATTTTTTCTAAAAAACAACATGTAATAATAGTGTCTTTATTTTTCTACTTAAATTTTAAAAAGCAAGTAAGAGCTTTAACTTTCAGAAAAATGGTTCTGTCAAATATGGGCAGTACTGCTACCCAAGACTTAAACCTGTATTGTGAATCCACCAATTAAGTCATACCCCTAGATGCCACTTCTTCAAGTTCCACTGCTGGTGTCTCAAACGCTGTGGCTAAAGCCCCACTGCTGTAATAATACTGAGAAGAAAAAATAGGAAAATTACATTCCAGACTCAGTGGTTCTAAGTGAAAAAGAAAGAAGGTGGGGACAGTGTGCTTCTGAAGGGAAACAGAATTTGTGATTTATGGCAAAGGTAACTCAGTTTCTTCAAAGCTTTAGTTTAAGAAAACCATTCTGTTGAATTTTTTACATTTACAGCCCCCTTGTTCTGTAAACACTGTCAGGGGAAGAAACCCTCCCTTCAGCAGTTCTGCTGAGATACGTTTTTCTAATATGATTAGCCCTGATGAATTCAATCTGTTGCTGGACCAGCCTGGATAGATTTCACAGTTAATTCTTTTTCTCCAGTTACAAAAAGCACACACACCCCCTCCCCTCCTAAGAATAACATCCCGAGCTCTGCATGCCGAGCCCCTTCAGTGTGTTTGTGCAGAGTGTACCTTACCCAGAGCACAGCAGGGGCTGCCTGTGCATGCAGAGACGTGCCTGGGGTGGTCGGTGCCAGCCCTGCAGGCTCCCAGCAGGGCCCGTGGCTCTGGTGTGCCCGTGCAGGGGGTCCCTGTGAGGTTGTGCCCTGTGTGTGCCCACAGGAGCTGGCTCAACAGGCGGCGGATCGACGGCTGTCTGAACCGAACCCCGGCCGGCTTCTATGACCGGGTGTGGCAGATCCTGGAGAGAACCCCCAACGGCCTCATCGTGGCAGGGAGATTCTTACCACAGGTAAAGCCAGCAGAGGTGCTCACTTGTGTCTGTTCTACCTGAAAACGGTGAGTTATTTTACCATTAATGTTTGGTTTATACCACAGTGTTTTACTTGGAGTAAAATACAATCACAACAGATTGGAAGCCAGTTATTTCTATTAAGACACATTCATTCTTTCCAAACCACAGACTCTGAAATCTGCTCCCTTTTTGATCCTACAAGTAGTCATGTTTTTCAGTTGAGTAGGATTCAACAAGCGCTTCCTGGGGGTGGGTTTGATTTCGTGCATGTGGTCTTTGAGTAACAGTATTGTTTGTCTTTCAGCAACCAACCTTATCGGATATGACGATGTATGAGATGAATTTTTCCCTTCTAGTTGAAGATATGCTGCAAAATATCGACCAGCCACAATACAGGCAAATTATTGTAGAGGTCTGTGGCCAACAATTAATGACATTTTATAGTGTGCGTGAGGGTGTTACAGCCTAAAGGAAAAAAATAACCCAGACTCAAATATCTGAAGAATTAGCATTTTAAATAGAAGCACTTGCTTCAGTAGTTTCTCTATAGATGGTTTATGATTAAATAGGTTCCTCTTAACATGTTCAGAATATACCAAGTTCTTGATGTTCTTCCCCTTTAGCAAATATTAATGACAGGACCACTACAATTAGGTCACAGGAGGTAAAAATTAATGAGAAGAGTAGTTCAAAAGTAGCTTTCCTTAAAGTTCCTAGCCCATGCCTTTTCCTAACAATTTTCTAGGTCTAGCCAAAACTGCTCTAAAATTATCAGTTTGCCCTCCAAAGGATTCTTCTTTCCCTTTTTGCTGAGGCTGCCTAGTAAGTTGCTTTATATTACTCATGTTCCTGTAGCAAACAGCTAAGCAAGAGGCTGTTTAAACCCCTTCCCCAGCACTGCACAAAATGTTTGCTGGGTGAATAGTTGGTAACTGGCCCCTGTGCTGTCACAGCACTCATGGTTAGCCCCCAGGAACGTGCCCCAGTGCTCATGAGTATTGCTCCACAGGAAAATCAAATCCCTCCCAGTTCTGGCTCACAACTGATGGTCAGGCTGGGCACTGGAACATGCCCAGTTTTGCTAAAAGATACCAAAATTACCAAAGCCAAGATGGCCAGTGCAGAACCCACTGCCCACTTGTAGGTGTTGCCAGAGGACACTTGTCATGTTCACCTTCCTATTTTAAACCTCTTTCGGATACGAGGAATGTAAATTCTGAAGAACTGGGACCTTATTGGTGTCTACTGACTTTGGTTTTTATAAACTCTATCCAAGTATGATTACACTATCTGTAATTATGCCTCAAAATACCAAATGCTGAGGTTCAGTGTTTAGTGCTTTTCACCCTCTCTGCTGGTTGAGCAGCACCATTTGTGCAGCCATACAGTGAGCTGAATAAAATGGAAAACAACTCCCCTGGCTCTCAGCCAAGTTAGGTGTTAGTGTCAATCATTTACACCGTGCCCTTAACCAGGTGGTCACCAGCAATTGTAACCTTTCATAAAAGCCTGCTTTTCCAGTGATTCTTTTGTCAGTCAGAATTCTATTATCTGTGCACTATTACCTGTGCCATTGTTAAATGGCTTCCTGCTTGAAAGGGGCATATGCAATTACCAGCAGTGCTATTATGCAACCTGAATTTTAAAAAATCAAATTTAAAGTCTTACAGTCTTTTTCTACCTTCTAGTTGCTGATGGTCATATCTGTTATTTTGGAGAGAAATCCTGAGCTAGAGTTCCAGGACAAAGTGGACTTGGACAAAGTGGTGCAAGAAGCATTTCATGACTTTCAGAAAGATCACAGCAGTCCAAAGGGAACTGAAAATCAAGTGAGTAAAATATTGCTGTCTTACAGAATGCACCATTCTCACTGAATTTAGTTATCAATGTTAATTCTGTACAGTTCAGAGTAAAAAGCAAGGGATAGGATTTCAGAATGGAACAGAAATAAGAAATGTATATACCCAAGTGCTGCCTAAGTCTGCAAAGAGCCTGTAAACAGAGATGAAATTGTAAATTCAAAATATTAGGCTAAGGAGAACACTCAGTGTTCCATAGCTCTGCAGTGGGAGTCTGGGTAAACTGGGAGAGTTACTCATTGAAGGGGACAGAATTCATTAGGAGGGACACGAGAACAGAGAAGAGCTAAAAATAACCAAATAAAGAAGGAAGAATAAAGCTCATCATGGAAGTGTGAACCCTGGATCTTATGTACACAGATACCAACAAATATTTGGTAACCAAAGAATTCACACTGACAATACTAACGTAAGGACTTGAAATAAAAACTGTTCTTAGTTAATGATTTTTGTACTGGAGTTGCATTCATGACCTTGCAAGGTTTTGATATCTAAGGGTTAACATTCAAATAAACTAATAAATGCTTTTAATGCTTACTTCACTAGAATTTTAAGGTTTATGCTTTAGAGACCTCTAAATATTCTCACTACAAGTTTTGGTGTCTCAAAGCTCTGAAATTTTGTAATCAAGCCAAGTTTATTGGACTGGTTGAAGGAAGAAACAGGAATAAAGCAGTGGGACAAGTCCCTGTGCTACTGAGGAGGATCGTTCTCACTCCATCTGGCATTTTATTGTGCACAATGTATTCAAAGATATCTGTGCTGGCTCTGAAGAATTTATTGATTCATAACATTGACATGCAGCAACACTTCTTGCTGAATTTAGCTGCTTTAAAAGATGAGGACAAATTCTTGCAAATGCTTCAACTTTCCCTTTTTTGCCACTAGTTTTTTGTAATAAGTTTTGAAAGCAAGCCACATATCCAGCCTCAGCAACATGTCACTTTGCACAGTACCTTTGTTTATAGAACACAATTTTCTTGAAATTACAATTCTTTTGGACCCATTTTGGAGGGTAATGAGTTTGTGGCCATAACAAAATCACACAAAGGGCTACTAAGTACCAGCTCCACACAGGATCTCAAATGTGCTACTGCCTTCTGTGACAAGCTGCAAATCCCCAATGCTTATAAACAAAGAAAAATTCCATGCAAACCCCCATTTCTACTGGTGCTGTAAAAACTGAAGAGATGGATTTTTTTTTTCCAAGCCCACATCTGTTTAGAATGTTACTTTTTTGTCTCTTAGAAAGAAATCCCAATTTATAGTTGTGAATAGTATGTTTGTTGGAAACTACATGAAAATTCTCTGGAACCTGTCTCTCCCCCCTTCCCAGGTGGAGGCCTGCTGGCAGTTCACTGTGGCCTATTTAGGATTGTTCTTAGGATGTTTTGTCTCAAAGTTTCCTAATAAACACTGCTAATAAAAACTCCTAATTTGTCTGAACTGTGGGCTTCCATTAAACTGACTGACAAGTATTTTGAACTTTGTTAATTCCCTGTTAAATTACCAAAGTATTTACTCCAGGAATTTCAAACACACCCTGAAACTACAGCAGTCTAATACCTTCAGAACAATCTCTGCCCTTGGTTTAATAAAAGTAACCAGTTTCCTGAATTAGTGTTGAACCTTTATATAGCAGCTAATACATAGTTTGAGAGTAAGCAGATGTTTTAACATCATTAGCTGTGCAAAACAGGTGTTCAGTGAAGGACACCTATTTTGGTGGACTGATTAATGAGTTAGTTCATGTCATACCTGTGGTTTGGATCTTGGATTTTTTCCTTTTGAATAAATCTTCAGTGTTCCATCTCTGTGTGCACCCAAGGCTCTGGCTCACAACTAGTGTGGCAGCACAGGGAGGTCCCCCAGTCAGCATCCAGCTGCATGCTGTAGGAGAGCAGTTGTTCTCTGACAGCTGTGACATTTAAAACAAAGTGTTGAGAAGGTGGTATCTCTACAGTCCTGGAAAGCTCAGTAAAGAAATACAGTACATCTCAGTAATCTCTTCTTCACATGCTGAGGTAAGTATATATGGGAGACTGACAAGTGAGCAGAATTATCCTGTAGCTTTAGATTCCAAAAAAACACATTTGCATTTCTAACATATTTGTGATGTTCTTGTTTCCCTGTGTTTGGCTGCTTTCCACAGCCAACACTAATGGCAGCATCTCCCCCTCTCCTGCAGAATGACATGACTGCTTTCTACAACACTCACCCACTTGGAAAAAAGGGAACGTGCAGCTACTTGAGTAAGGCTGTGATCACCTTATTGCTGGAAGGGGAAATGAAACCAAGCAATGATGATCCTTGCACCATTAGCTGAAGCTTCAAACACAGCAAAGGCATTGTTGCTTTAGTTAGGTTCTATGTATTTTTCAAGCATATATTAAAATACTGTTTTCAAGAGTCACCCTGGCTAGTACTACAAATGCATATTTATCCTTTGCTGAAACAAGTGCCATTAAAGATACCAAGTGCCACCTAATTTTTTCCTTTCTCAACTATGCAGCATGAAACTGAGCACATGAAGTTAGTCCTGTGGTATTTGATTAAGCTGAATGGGAATGTATTTATGATCTTAAATTATGCACTTAATGTAGCGGGTTAACTTCGAAAGAAAAGCAGTGTGAGATTTTTGTCTTTATACCTCTATTTATTTATAATTACAAACAAGTTTATTGTAAATTCTAAATGAAATTCAGAAAATACCAGAATTAACATGCATACCAATCTGTGGAAATACAAAAGTTGGATTATTTTCTTACTGTTTTGCACACAAATTGGAGGTGAAGGTTAAAGAGTTGTTATTCATTTAAGGTTGTCTGTATCAGTTCAATTGACAGTGTTCTTTTAAGGTGAGTTTTTTTTTTAATTTACCAGTTGGTAACTTGATATACAAGTTTCATCCTAATAGAGCATCTTTTTTACCTGTAGCAATACATATCACTGCAGTTTCCCAATCGTAGTTTAAACATCTGTAAGTTAACAAGGGAAATGTGTGGTAACAAAAAAAAGGGCAAACAAGCTATATTTAAAGTTAACATCAATGAAGAAAGAAGTTTATATTACATATGCTATCGTTGCATTAAAAAATTCAAGATACGCTTATTTATCTCCCAAATGTGTGGAAACACTGTATGCAATATGCTTTATTTTGGTGAAAATAATAAAAAGCAAATGCTTGTAAAAAACCCTGTCAATAAAAATACTTTAAGTGAAATGCAAAGAGGTTCCTGTTGACTTCAGTGGCAGCTTTTGACCTCCTAATGAACAGTGACCAGCACCAGCTGGTCTGTGAGTCAGTTGTTGCCATGCTGCTGTCAAAGGCACAGCTAATGGAGTCAGCCTGGGCACAGAGGAGGGTTTGGTTGAACCCACTGAGGCAGTGCTTGGTGCTGCCCTGCTGTGCAAACCTCCTCTGCATTCACAGCATCCATCCTTCCCAAAGCACAGTGGCACTAAACCATTGACAAACCCCTTATCAAGTGCTGTGGAGAATCAGTAAGGTTGAAAAAGCTAATTTGGGGCTAATAAGAGTAGGGGTCCTACTGCTCTTCCTTGCTGTAATACCTTTGTCATTCAAAGCACAGCATTGGGGTGGTGTTGCCATAAGCCTTAATATAGTTGTAGATTTTAATGTAGTTTTATATAGTTTTATAGTCTTTTACATTTAAAAAGTAGTTTATAACCCCTGTACCAAATACTTAAGCTAGATTTTAACCTCTGTGTCACATTCTTGAAGCCTGTTTCTGTGCTAAGAGAGAGATATTAAGCTGTATTCAGATAGCTATTGGAACATGTTATAGTCAAAATACAATATTGTTTAGTCATAGTATAGAGATGGTGTTAGAGGGGACTGGAAGAACTCCAAGTAGAAGACGTAATGTGATGAAGACTAGGGTGGGAGGAGGAAGGAGTGGTCTTGGGACCACCGACTCAATTCTAAGGGGGTGTTTCTAGGGGGGTGGTTAGAGATAGCAGGGGGGTGGGCTAATTAGACATTGGATGTATTTTCTAGATAGGAAAATTAAGTAGAATCATAAATTCGTAGAATTCTGTGATCCCGGCGTGCGCGCGTCATGGATTGCTAGAGCTAAACTCATAGTAAAGGATTTTTCTCTGCCTTGCCCTGTCGTGGAAGTTTTCTTCCTAGGTATTCCAGGCAACAGGGGCAGGGGGGCCAGGGAGGAAAAGGCAGGAGTCCCTCGGGCTGGGAGCAGCCCTGCAGTGACGGCACACAGAGCAGGAGGTGTTGGCTGCAGCAGGACTTGCCTCCTGCAACAAGGTGACACTGAACCAGCACACTCAGTGGGCAGCAGAGCTCAATACTGAGTGAGCCACTAGTTTAAACAGCACTCCAGCATATCTTCAGATTTCTTACTTCATTACTGCCCTCGGAGACATCAACTGCAATAAATTCCACTTGCCCTTTTTTTTTTAAATATTGCTTGCAGCCCTACAGCTGGCCCTGGCTCAGTGATTACATGGGTAGCACATCTGTGTGTTTCTAGTGGTTTTAAAACTGTTATTTGAAATGTATGTATCTCTTGCCATACAAATATATGACATAATTCTTGTCTACAGACTGTAAATCCTATTGAAAGGAAACAATCCTTTACCTACAAAACCTACAGATTACTCCAGAAGCACTGGCAGTTTCTTAGACAGTTGCACTGGTTTTGGTTCTGCAATTGTTTGTGATTTAAAGTGTTAATGCACTTTAATTCTTACCACTTCTTGCTGCTTCTCTTTTGCTCTCACTCCATTAGTACTTCAGTTACTCCTAAGCCTCAGATTTGCTGATCTTGGTCTGACCTTTATAACTGCAAATGAATGAAAATGCCAGTCACCACTTTTCCTTATTCAGACTTGGAATGAAAATCCCTGCAAGCTGTTCTTGTTTTCCTTTATAGCCTTGAACACATGGTTTATGAAATTGTGATTGTGACAATTTTTCAGCTTCTACAAAATAAGGATAGATTAGAAGATGAAGATACCAAAATCCAGCAGAGTCCACATTCTCTGAAAAAAATGTTGAGTCTGGAAAGCAATACCATTAATTTTTCTCTTGGTGAAGTAGGAACAAGACAGGAGCTTGACAAAAAGGGCTTTCACTTAGCTTGCCTATTAAATTATAGGTTTATAAGATAATTGGAATAGAAATTAAAATTTCTACTAAAGTAAACATTTTTCTACATGATAAAATGTTTGAAATGACAGAGGAAAGAGAAACTTTTATGAGAATAAAGAGGATAGCAGAAAATTAAGGGCAGACCAGATAAGTTTTTAAACAGCCATAGCTGAAACAATGTGTTAATATTTAACAAACTTGGTCTTAATTTCTTTGAAAATACTGTGCCTCAAAAGGACAAGGAAGGAGATGCGTTTGGGGTTGCAAATTAGTAATTGGAAGTGCAACAGTCAGTGCAGTGCCCTGTGTACTCACCAGCCATTAAGTCCCAAAGCCTTCAATGTCAGTTCACACCACTCAGCTCTCTTATTATACACCCTCAGAGTGCTCCAAAACCTGAACAACCAGTCTGCTGTCAAGGGGAAGTAGGATCCATTAAAACAATGGGAAAACACAAGCTGTAAAAGTTTAAAGTTTAGCTGTTGAATAAAAGCAGGTTGGTTTTAAGCACCGCTTTTTTTTCCCCAGATTCCTCTATCAGATGCTCTTGAGAAGAAGACCAAATTATTTCAGCTAAGCAAACCACAGAGGAAAAAAAAAAGAAAAAAAACAAACCTTTTTTCTGTGTTACTAGAAGGAGGGGAAATACCAACTTGCAGTGACAAGCCCTGATGTAAACACATATAAACCCACCCCCCTCTCCAACCCCAAACTCGGTCACCTTCAATTTTGTCTTCCCTCTGTGGGTTCCTGTGGCAGTGAATCAGTGTCACATTCCCAGCACATCAGACCTTTCAAACTGCCCTCTTCCTCAGGAGAATTCAGAAGGTAAGAAGTTGTCACAAGCACTTCAAGGCTTTCTCGGCATTTTTGCTGTTTACTTTGTTGTTTTCCTCGGTACGACTTTTCAGTCTTACTTTGCTCACAGATCAGTCTGTGCAACTGATACAGAACTGAAAAAAAACCAGACAACCAGGTTAATAATAAATCAATCTGTGAGAAATCCTCTTCATTACCTGCTAATGCACCATAGCAGAAACCATAGTAAGAGATCCTGATTCGAACAGGGTTTTGTTGATCAGTCCCGGAGCGTGTAATGTGGTGCTGTCACAGCACTCGTGGGGCACTTTCCTGAACAGTGTTTGTCACCCAGGTCCATCAGTGAGCAGTGTCCTGATGTCAGGGTGAGAATATCACAGACAAATCACAATGCTCTCAGTGGGAAGGGACCCACAAGCATCATGCAGTCCCACTCCGAAGCGAATGGCCCCTATGGGTATCAAACCTTGGTGTTACCAGCACCGTGCTCTAACCAGCTGAGCTAGCCCCTTCTGCTTTTGTAACTTAGGTCTCATGCTTTTTGTTTTCACTGCTGTTTAAAATACTTTCTTAGACCTTGCACGTGGAGTTCATGCCATGAAAATAAATTCCTCAAGAAATGGTCATTGTTCACAGTCAAGTGTCACGGATATTTATGGACCTCCTACAGTTTTCAAGCAAGTCTACCTGCTTTACCAATGGCATTTTTAAGAGTGAAAATTGTCATTCTGTAAAAATGCTTCTCAGCTACATGGGTATTACAGTACTAGTATCACTGAAACATATATCAAATGAAAAAAAATCAATATAGAGCACCTACCTAGAAGATACTTTGTATGCTAGTTTGTCAGAGATAAAAATAAACCTACCGAAGGAAGTGGGAGTGGTGGGGCAGCCTGATGCTTAAAACAGAAATTAAAAAAATACTGGGATGCAATTAATTCCACTGAAGCCTCTATATCTCATCCCAGAAATCAATCAAGAAAACGGCTTGATTGAATTTTTAGATAATTACTATCCACAAAACCCCTGCCAAACATATTCTCTTCTCCAGAAGCATGACAGTCTTTTAAGCTAATGAACTAAGCCTTGCAGCATGGGAAGAGAAAATTAAATAAACAAGAAAGTCTATGCTCTGCCATAAACAGAAAATGCAGCAGTGTTGTAAAACACTGCTGGGAGCCCAAAGGAAATGTGCAGATTACACCCTGTCCATTGCTGCTCCTGAAGAATAATGTGTGTGTTATGTTTCAGAAAGTAAAACATACAATCTAACTCCTCTTTGAGCCGGACTGACTGAACAGGGGCATCACATGTTGCTGGTTTGCTTGTTGAAGGCTCCTGTCCCAGGAGGTGGTCCCAGTGCTGTCAGGGATCCCTGCCAGGAGACCTGGAGTTCCTGGTGTACCATTTGTGCTCCCACCCCTGTCACCAGCCAGCAGAAGTGCACTGGAGGCCTCGGGCTGTCAAAGCCTAAAAGGGCAGCAGCAACATCCCAAATGTAACACAAATCTTCTACTGCTGGAGCCTGGAAGGGAATACGGACCTGTCCTTTTATCTGAATATTGTTATAACAAATTACTAGTGTGCTTTTGCCAGCAAATGGCCACAGGTGGATTTGTTGTTGTGGTTTTTTTTTTCCCTTTAGGCTTACCAAAGTTAAGGTTTTATAGTATAAAAAATTCCAGCCTTATGCCTGTTTCTTTGCTATCAGCAGTACAGTTTCTGCTGTAATCAGTTGTAGCACAGTACAAGTTCTGTGGGATTTATTCAGATTGCAAGACCAACATTAAAATTAACCAATCTAATGAGAACCATACAAAACATCAGTAATGAGGACTCACACTGGGCAGATGGAATGAAAGTTTTCTGGAAAAAAAAATAAATCAGTGAGTCACTAGCAGAGCAATTGGCTCTTTGTATTCTAGAGACAGACAAAAACAGAGGATTTACTAAAACTAGTGATTTTCATCTCAAAGGTCCCATCACAAAACTAATGAAACCACAGCTGTTACAAAACTATACTAAAAATCAACATGTTTCAAGAGGATGATACAAAGCTTCAATTCTCCTGTGAATGCTCTACAATAAATGTTTGAGTTCAGGCTCATAAAATAATCTCAGCATCTCAGTGGTCATTCAGGAAGATAAATTATGCATTATTTGTTTATGAAGTGTTACAAACACATAACAAATAGTTGTTAAAGCTCCTCTTAGCCCAACTCTCCTTCAAAAGCTTCAAACACTCGGTGGAAAGATTAAAGAGATACAGTTGGCATGTGAAAGTGCTGAATCACCTTGACTTTCCCCAGGGTACTCATCCCTGACTTATTTGCTTCCGCGGTGCTTTCTTATCTCTGGGTCACATTGTGTTGATGTGCAGCTAGAGATACATTATTACATTTGACCTTACAAGTAGTCTATATACACTTTATTTTTATCAAATTCTTTTCCATTGGATGGTCTGCTCAGTGTTCTGCCCCGGATTTGCTTTGGCTTGTAGTACTTACCCCTCACCAGAGCTGCTCTTTGTGCGTGTCCTCACACTCAGCACTCCCTCTGGAACACACACACTGGGCACTTCTGTATTAGTGATAAACGAAGCAAATGCTCAAAAATTGGAATAACAAAGTTAGTAGGGAATGTGTTATTTTTAGGTTTTCATGATGGCTCTCTTGGAAGGGAAGGCAAGTGTTAAATGATCAAAATAATCTTCTACTAAACATTACATTTACTGTTCCTGAAACCCCTCAAATTCCATGTGCCTCCTGCATGTGAAAAATGAGTGTATTTATAGGAATACTTCCAGTGTCACTTTTATGGGGAACTATACATGTTTCGCATGAGCACAGTGCCATTCCTAGGAACCAGTCACATTTTAAGGCTTTCATACAAGTCATGGAAGTAAGTCAGAGAACAAAACTTTAAGCAACCAGCTTTGATATTTCTGTGCATTCTCCCATATCTAAGTTTGCTTTGCAGCTAAATTTCATCTGAGTATTTTCAGAGTTTACAGTTATTTTACATTAACAAATTTATGTTTTCCTTCTACAGGCAGATAGGAGGCAGAGCCATCATAATTAGGGACAAGATTGACCATTAGCAGGATATCCCCTGGAAGGAGTGAGCAGCAACTACTGCCTCAGTCAAACCAGCAGCCAGTAATGTCAGCTGTGTGTAGTTCACAACGTGGTGTTACTCTGCCTTGCCAAATTAGAGAATTTCAACTTGCTAACTAATATTAAACAGCCAACTCTTCCTAAAATATGAGGCCTTTAATGGCAATTCAGAGGAAGGGAAAAGAAAGATAAATTTAGGTAAGAACAAGATCTGAATGACAACCTTTTTGTCATGCAAAACCAAAAATGGTCATTAGAAATACTGTGTTTTAAAACTATACTTAGGTGGAAGTCTGGCTGCAGATAATGTGAAAATATGTCTTTGTAGCCATTCCTACATAAGTACATTTCTGCTTACTCTGAAGTTTTCTGACTTCATTTGGCATTTAAGTGAGGAATGAGTAAACATGAGTATCTTGTCACAAATAAGTATAAACTTACAAGCATCTGTAAAAATGTACTGGTACTCTGTGCTGTCTTCAGAATGACTTTTCCTCTAAAACCTGAAAACTGGACAAAAAAAAATAATTTGAAGGTAATCTAAATAAGAAAAAAAGATCCTGAAAGATCCATGAAAACTGCTACACTAGTCAAGTACATATCCCATTCAACTTCCAAGCTATGGCATAGCTTCTTCAATAATTATCAACCCTCCAAGTTAGTTCAGAAGAAAACACACCTTACTGTGAGAGCTGTTAGCAACACAGCATGGGTTCTAGTCATTAAACAGTAGTTTATATATATAAGTATATATAAACTATATAAACTACAGAGCTTTGGCAACAAACTTTGTGGCCACAACAGACCCTGCCAAAGCTCTGATGGCAGGTGAGTATTTCCCCAAATTTTCACAGCAGTGTTTGCTCAGAAGAGCAATACCAGATAAAGGTACCAAAGACTGGCATGCTCATTCTCTAGTAAGAAATTTATCTGCAACTGAAAAAATAAACAGAAAGACCTGGTTTGTGTCAGCTGCTAAATCCAAATTTCACATAACATGATATAACAGGCACTTGAGAAGGAAGATTTCTGCTTTGTTTTTTTTTCCCTATATTATTAGCGCTTCAGGTTAAAATGAGCAAAAATACACCACCATCAGAAAAACAACCTTGGTAGTCCTCCAAAGAGAATCAGGCATCCTCCCCTGCCTGATTTTACTTCAGTCAAGGCAGTAACATCAAAAATATTCCCAAAAGACTGTACACAAATCACTGACACGATGCTGGAAAGGATAAGTTATTGTATTCACAAGAATCCTTCAAAATGACAGTAAAATGGCAAGTCTCACTTGGCAGTCTGATTTTTTGATCTCTGCTGGAGAGAAGCTCATGTGTGGTTAGAATTTCTTTTCCCAACAAAAACCAACTGGTAAGTAACTGCCCTCACAGCACAGTCAAATGAGTTTTATTTGTAGCTGCTATAAATGATCTCTCTCTCTTCAAACTGGATGCCTTAGAGAAAAAAAGGATGAGACTTTCTCTCCACAACCCTGGCATGTTCCTGTGCCTCTCGTGGGTGAGTAGGAAGCCACCTGTTCAATTGCCATACTTAGGGAAGCCACAAACCCTCCTCATATATATTTTCTGCTAATATTTTTTTATGCTACATATAAACAAAAATGATTGGAATAACTTTATATCTATTTTTTAGAAGTGCAAATACATTGCGAGACCCTAGCCTTGAAAGCTATTTTTGTCAGAAAACTGTACTCATATTCAAAACACTGATAATTAGATATGAGGACATGAAGACATGGACTAGTATTTGGATCTCATTTGTCTTTGAAGGCATTTCTGAAATCCTCTTATCATTCAGGCATTGTCATGTTGTCCTTCCTGTCTTTTGATGGCATTGGCCAAGACAAAGAGAGAAAGTTCACTGACTCTTCTAAAATTAAGCTTTCTTCACAAAGCAGGTTTTCAGACTCAGTCCTGCCAGCCTCTGTTTCAGCTCCACGGTTCACATGAGCTTTGGGTCAAGCCTCAAGTGACAAAATTAATTTCCTGCTTCTGGGTATTTATTTTTTTTACCTCCACAGTCTGCCTCCCAGGACTGGAGTGTTCATTACCCTCAGCTCAGGTTAACAGCGTGCTTCTGAGAACTCATTTGTATCTTGAAGCCTTTATATTAAATATCTCATTGTCTAAATTGGCTAAAAAATTCTTTACCTGATTGCAATTTCAAGCCCCGTGTTGGAGCTGACTCTGATTTGCTTTAAATGCCTTTATTTCAGGACACTTTACATGCAAAAACACGCTGTACATTACAGAATACAAGTGGCAGAGGTTAAGAGACACCAGACTGGGTGTTGTGTGGTAATTGACACAGCCCTGATTGCAGTGCCACTGCCCCAGTGACAGTGCAATTTGCATGTGGGAAAGGATAAGCCTTACAAGACAGCAGCAGTTTATTAATTTTAATGTAATCTACCAAAAAAACACATAAAGGAGAGGTAAATATTTATCTGTGGGATGTCAGCTACCTCTTTTAGTCCATCATGATCCATTATTATTATTCCCTTTGTATCTAACTGACCTGTCAGCCTGGAGCACAGTGCTGAGCTGAGCTTCAGTGCAGGAATTAACCCTGCAGAAACGCCGTGCACTCCCTCGCAGTGCGAGGCTTTGAGAGGCTGAGACATTGTGTGGGAGAGAAAACAGAAGGCAAGGACAAACAATGGGCTGCCTGACTTTACTCTTCACAGACAGTAGTGGGTCACTCTTTCAAATCATGTTAAGATTGTTGTTGTCACTGCTTTGAAATAAAATCAGCTGACAACTAAACAGCTGCTAAGGGATTGAAATCAACATCGAAAAGGAGCCTAAAAAGCAGCCCCAGGACCCTTAAATTTAATTAATTCAAAAAACCACAAAACACTTGATCCACATTGCTGCATGGCCCTAAGGTGAGTTTTAGTTTCATATATACAGGTTTTGAGCTGCCAAATTCCATATATATATAATTTTCACATGTGAATACTTGAAGCTGATATGAAAACATTTGGCTTCCTGCAGGGAAAGGAACAAACACAACCCAAATACCTGTATCTTTTGTTAGTGGCACCCATGTTACAAGAGGAAAGTAATTCTCACCTGAGCCGGCACAAACCTTTGTCCAGCCCACCCTCAAAGTTGTATCATTATTAAACTGTATTTTTCACCAAATTGTTACATGACATTGCAGACTAGAGGTACTAATTTCAACACTGTCACTTTATAGTAATTGATGATGTTCTTCCAGAAGATGGAATGCCATCTCCATTAAGGAAAAGTACCACTTTGGCATACTGTAAGAAATCCTTCCTTTTTCACTGCACTCATAAGCAAGTTATGCTGCAGGTAAACCACAGTCTATGCTGCAAATACATTGTGAGACCCTAGCCTTGAAAGCTATTTTTGTCAGAAAACTGTACTCATATTCAAAAATACTGATAATTAGATATGAGGACATGAAGACATGGACTAGTATTTGGATCTCATTTGTCTTTGAAGGCATTTCTGAAATCCTCTTATCATTCAGGCTCTTATCATTGTAGGCTTCAACCAAAAGCCAAAAGTCCATCCCCAGTGTTATCCTGAAAAGAGCTTTGCAGAGCATGTTGCCATTAGTGCAAAGGCCTCCACTGAAAATAAGCTCCGTGTAAGGCAGGGAAGCACAAAACCCTACAAAGAAATCATTGCAGGACTTGAGACTTCTTTCATCTGTTGTTCCAAACTGGCACAGTTATTGCATAGGGAGTTATTTGTATCCTGTGCGTGTAGGACCTCCATAATTACAGAATCAGAGCTTCAAATTCTGCCAGACTGTTAGAAAAACAATTCCCGTGTTCATTTCACTGACAGAATGTGGCACATTTCATTTGCATGTCAGTCAGGGACTTCTTAGGGCAGTAAGATTAGTTTACTCAGAGCTTCCTACCAGAAAAATTTTAATCAATTTTAGATTGCTAAAGAACCGTCTTGTACATAAAGGTGACTCTTCATATGGTGTCACTGACAAATCATTTTCAATATAAAATACAAATAACACACTATAATACCAAATAACACAAACCCCAGTTCAGCAGTCAAAACTTCCACTGCAATCTACAGTGGTTTAATCCATCGAAGCATCAAATAAAAACCTCTACAAGCCCTGCAAACTCACACACTTGTGGGGTAGGAAAAGGTGGCTGTCAGGGCAGTGGAGAGCTCTGTTTCAGATCTTCCCTTGGAGAAACCCTTCATGGAAGGCTGTTAACCCAGGCTCAGCTAGGACTGCCCCTGAATAAAGCCAGGCCTGCATCCAGACCTTCCTGGAAGAACACAGGAATCCACTACAGGCTATCCATGGCAGGATTCTAAAATATATAATAATAATAATATTTTACTTATTTGTGCTGAAGAAGCCCCATGAAGTTACAATGAACACAGGAGCTGCTACACTGCTTTGGTTGCAAAAGCACAGCAGCCCCTGCCAGAAAGGGTGATGTTTTTGCACAGGAGTTTTCAAATCTCTTCACTTGAACTGCCTGATGCTGCTCTGTTATGGCAGTGGTAAATTTTCCATCAGTGCCTGAGTGAATAACAGGGAGCAGTTCCCAAAGTGTTACCTGTTTTTTCCCCTGAGGCTGCCACTGTCTGTTCCAGGGACACCAGTCACCTCTCTCCGGCTCTGGAAAGGGTTCCAGCATCACGTGCTGGAGGGCTTGGCTCCAATTGTTAATTTGTTAAGTTACAGCCTGCGGGGAGACGGGAAACAGAAAATTACTTCAGAGGATTCACCATGCCTTTTACATAATCTAACAGAAAATCTCCAATATCCAAGCTTGCAGACTGGGAATTGGCCTGTGAAGTTTCCTACTGACAAACTTCAATAGCACTTTAGAAGAGAACCAGGCAGCTGTGTGGCATTACCCCTCCCGTTTCCATGGTTACAACAATTAGATCAGCGCAAACAAAGCAGCTGAAATTTTCAAATGAATAGTGTTTTAAATCACCCTCTCACACAAAAATCCTGGTGACAATGGATATGTTAGAAATATTGAATTTTTTTTTGTTGAAAGCCCACCCACAGATGCAATATTGTTTAAAAAAAAGGTTGTATAAGCGAAGAAAATAAATCCAATTTCATTTTAGATAAGAAGGACTACAAGGTGAAGGAAGGATTAGTAATATTTACTGGGGAAATGATTTCCAGTTACATAGCTTGGTTTGCAATACCAACAAAATTTAGGAAGAAGCTTGGCTTGACTTCTTTGGTGGGGGAGGGACGAAATCAAATTGGACAACACCAATAGAGAAGGTATATTTGCTTTTAGGACAACTGTAAAAGGTGTTTTGCAAATATATCCAACTTTGTTTGTGGTGATCCCAAAATACTCTCAGACACAAATTCCGAATCAAGTTAAAAAAAGATACTAAACTCATTGGAAATACTTAACACACCAAGGCGGGCAATGGGAATAAGCAAGAATGACTGCAAGCGGGTCACTTGTACACAGAGAAGGCTGAATGAAAATCTCAAAAGAGGAATATTCTTGGGGAATCAAGATACAGTTTGTTACAAACTTAGTCAGCTTTTATTTGGTGTGTCTACAAAGTCTCATTTTACAGCTCCATGGTGCTTTCTGTATCATTGTTTGAGCAAATTTAATGTTTGTGGTGAGGAAACAAGCTAAATAGTTCAGCCTCAAAGGTGAAGGAAAACGTGACTTAAAGCAAGGAAGGAAAGTTTGGGTTCCCTCCTCATCAGGCACTATTTCCACAAACATTAAATAAATACACAAGGTTTGCCAAGGGACATTTCTGTGTTAATTTCTTCTATATTTTGAACCACAAAAAACTTCTTACAGATTTGATATTATTCACTTCTCTGAGAAGAGCTGATATGCTAAGATTGTTTATGATAAGGGTTTTACTAATTCTTTCATGATTTAAAAATATAACTCAGAAATTCAAAGCCTATGTTCAGTAACCAGCCAAAACCAAAGTTCTAACGAACTCTTTAAGTTGAAGGTGTTAATATTAATTAAATTTTCTTCTTACTACATTAATTAACTTTTTTTTTTTTATATATACTCATGGTTTCATGAGTTCTCTCAGTTGAAGGCTGGCAACTCTTAAATTGACCACCCCTCCTGCTTTTCTACCCTCACACACTTTATAAGAATTCCACAAAACACCCTCTTGATTCTTTGATGGGCAAACAGGCAACATACACTACACCAGAGAGCACGCAGGGGCAGAACTGTGTTTTAAGTGATTAGCACAGCATGTTAAATGTAAAAACGGAATGCCTCATACTGAATTAAGAGGCCAGTTAGACTGGTAGCTCATAGAAAGGTAACTGAATATTGATGCAAAGGAAGCTTTTCTGGTTGTTAGTCTGAGTCACCCAAGGGACCAGCAGCAGGACCGCTCCAGGTCCCATCTGCAGGGCACACAACTGGCCATGGAAAGAGCAGGGAGAGGGAACAGCTGAAAAGATCCTGCATCAGGTTTGCTTTTCCTCTGGGGTCTTAGAGCTAAGAAGGTGGCTGGACACGGCAGCTACAGCTCAAAACATTGTTTTGCCTCCTCAAAGCACAATTAGTTACTCTTGCTATTTACTATTGCAAAGCTGGTGCTTGGGAATATTTTTGGGCACATTTTTGGGCACACTAGCCTGTTGCATAAAGGCTTCCACCCAAGTCTACACTGTACAGCTCCACCAAAGTTTCCCACTAGGAATGGCAAGCAGCCTCTCCCAAATCCGAACAACTTCCATGAAACAAAACCAATCCCCATCCTCCACACTTCAAAGGAAGCCACAAAAATAGAGTTAGAACAACTTATACAATATAACAATTAGGACAGAAGTAGGGAAATGTGACATCCTAATCCTGTAATGGCAAACTGCTTTAGGCATAATTTGCTTTTAGGGAATAAGCCCTGTTCAGGTTCCCCTCCAAAACAGCTTTCCCTAAAGTCACCATTAAGGAGAGTCAGCAAAGACCAGCCAAAGGGAAACAGGAACAGAGGGCTGTGGGACACTGAAAAGGAAAAACCCATCAGGGAATGACATGGCTTCACCAGCACAGCTGTGGTTTTTTTCCTGGCCATGCAGCTTAACCAGGAGAGTATACAGTGCTCCTTTTGCTTTTGTAAAGGAGGAGAGGGCTAAACCATAGAAAGAGGACAAATCTTGATTACATGCTACAAGAATTAGTCTAATAACAGAATTACTTAATTTGCAAGGCTTTTTTTTTTTTTTTTTTACAGGCTACTGCAAGTTTTCTAGTGTCTAACTACATAGCCAGAGGGAGGAGGATATATATACATATTCATTAGAAGTCTACATGGCAAGGTTTAAAAAAACTCAAGACATTAATGTGGCAAGTGTTAACAATTCAAGGCAGGAACTACTTAAATGAAACGATGTAAAGACTGAAATAGCACCATGCTATTCTGGGGAAGCAGAATTTATTTCTGTAACCCAGATAGCTTTCCCTGTATAATCCCGCCACACACCATGTTTCTAGCTTGCTGTCACTATAAAACTTGCTATTATAGATTGCTGGGGATACCTAGAAGCACATAAGGATAATTTGTCTATCATGGCATGCTGTATCAGTAAATATCCAGGCTACATCAGTTAGATAAATGGGGGATTCAAAGCTTAAGTAATAAAAATCTTCCTTGTTTACTACTTCTTCCAGAGGCTTTTTCATATTGCATAACATAAAAAGTTAAAGGAGTAAGAGGAAAGCAAGCCAGCTGCATTTCTTTACAAAGTATGCTGGATGTGAACACAGACACGGTGCCTTTGCAAGGCCACGAACCCAGGAGTGAAAAGGGTTTCCATTACTTCCAAAAAACTAGGCTGGTAAGTCTGCATTGCACCTGTTCATGTTTTCAGTGCCTAAACAGGCAAGAATTGTTTTCATATCTTATGAGTCCCATTGGCTGTTTTACTGTTTACATACAAAGTACAAACTGTTTCAACACTAAAAACGGTAATTGGTATGTGAAAAGAGGCCAAGTTTAACCTCCAGTATGAAATCATAGGTGTTAGCCAAAAGAAGACCCAACATGTATTTCAGATTCATTGCTGATCAATGGCATCCCACTCTCATACAAACATTTGCAAGACACAGCAAAAGAAAAGCCTTTCAAATTAAACAAACAAGTTTAATTAATGTACATCTTGATCTGGACATTTCATAGTCCTTCTCCCATTCCTATTTTTTATTTAAACATGAGAGCCAAGCCAGTGTCTGATTTCCAGGAACCATCCCCCAGGCTCCAGCTAACCAGCCCGAGCTGTGATCCCTACACGTGCACATATATCCATATATACCTGTACATATGTTTGTGGGCACACAGGGTTAAACAGCCTCTACCTCTTGCCATGTCCACATAAGAGGCTCTACTGGGCTCTCTGTTCTGTGGCTTTTGGTCTGCAGAGCCAATTTGCCTAAAGGCAAACTGCACAAGATGAATTTTGGATGTTTAAGTACTATGCCCAGCTGTCTAAGTAATTCTGTAAAGCTTTGCTCAATCCACTTGTCTTCTCTGTGGCTCTGTTTAGGCCTTTGGAAAATTCAGAAAACAGCTTATGCTTCCCTAGTGTATTATAAAGTGGAATACTCAGAAAGTGCTTCAAAGTAATGAAGGAAGATCCCATCGAAAACAAACCAAAAAGGCACAGTAATTTCTTCTTTACTCACATGGTGAGTCAGCAGAAGTCAGACCTCTTTCCCAAACACAACTGGCCTCTCCAGGGCGTAATTTTTAACCCTTTTATTCCCTAAACTGAGGCAATCACTGCATTTCCTGTTTCAGTAAAATACACTCTGAAGAGCAGCAAATCCTATCCTCAGCGTCAAATTGAACACATTCTGTATCTAAAAATACCCCAGCTGCCCTTGGAGGTTTCTATTTGCTCTTATATGGAAAAATTAAGTCATGGATTTTGTCATTCCCTGATAATGGGAACAATTTTAGGGTCATTAGTAAGGGATTAAGGTTCTCTCGTTTTGTTTTTTTTTTTTTTTTTTTCCTTTCATTGCTTTCTTTCCAGTATCTGAAGCAAATTCTTAGACCTGCTCTACAACTTTGGTGACTAATGGTTTATGAAGATCACCTTCAATACCCATTTGCATGAGAGAAGATGAGGTGCAACCATCCCGAAGAGATTTTCCTCAGCCAAGATACTTAGAGGAACTTGAGTCTATTTATTACCAAAACTGATCTTTAGTAAGACCTTCCCCCATGTCAAAATGTTGCTCTTATATGTACATTTCAAAGACAGTTCTAAAACCTTTATTGTACCCTGTTCCCAAAGCACAAACTTTGGAGACCTGTGGCAACCCCCCCAGACTTCAGAACAGACAATATGACTGATAAAGAATCAGATGAAAAGGTTAAAGGTTTTCTACCCCTTAACAGCAATGGCAAAACCTCAAACCCACTACGTCCTGGAACACAAAACCCATTAAACCTGGTAAATTAATTTCTCACACTGAATATAACGTCCAGTTAAAGTGCTCCAGTCTGGGGTCATGTCCATCTTAGTTATATTTTTCCATTTTGTTAAATAATTTCTCTTGAATTGGGAGCTCAGGCCCTTAATGAATTAGTGCAGGTTCTTTGAGAAAGCATTACATTCGTGTTCTGGGGAGTTTTGCCAGTTAATATTTACATTTCATTGCGTTTATTTTATTTTCCCATTTCTTCTTCTCCTCAAATTTGCCTTGCAACGTTTCTACAATGCAGTTATTTTAATGTAAAAAGTAGTTAATTTCATGCATATTTTCAGAGAATTCCACTGAGAATTGACATTGTGGTGTTACTATGAAAGTATCATTAGCTTTATTTGTAGCTTTCACTGGAAGCACAGTCAGGTACCCAAAAAAAAGTGTCTAGAAAAATGCACAAGGAATTTCTAGGCCAGCATATTTCATAAGTAAATTGAAAAGCCATTTTGGAACAAAAGGTTAAAAAAAAAAGGTACTTTCAATGGGTTTTGTGTATGAAAGGTTTCTGGAGACAAGGAGCTAAAGAGTATAAATTAATTAAATTTATTTTTTGCCATACAGAGCCAAAAGAGGCTGTACCAGTGTTTAGCCTTACCAATGTCAGTTAACAATGCAAATATTAAGTAACTTGAATGAGCTGTTTGGTGCTGATTGATTTAGCCATTCTTCTGTGTGAGCTGGTAAATTAATGAAAATTAAGAGGTCTGAAACACAGAGTGTGGAAACACCTCAGGTTTTGCATCATTACAGAAGAAGCAACTGAGAATTAAATAGGTATTATCACAAAATACAGAAGCAGAGAAGCATTTTTTTCTAGGAACTGGGCATAACAAAGAGTGGGATATCGTGAGGAAATACATAAGGAAAAAAACCTGCCACAGTGAACCCAACAAAGTTAGGAGACAAACCTCCATAAACAAGGGCTATCATTCACTCTGAAGTTACCTTTAAGGGGGAAAAAACCCAAACCCGACAAAACCCAGAAATCTCCTCCCATTATTAAATTTTTATTTTCTCCTTGTGTTATTTCTTCTATACAGTTGCTAAAATCAAGTGAGGACTGGAGACTAGAGGAAGAGCTTAATTCTCCAAAGTGGATAAGAAAGGGGAAGAAGGGATGGACATCATGCAACAGCAAAGAATGAACAAGAGTTGGGGGGAAAGTGGCACTGGTAAGCACTGCATGCACAGGGGCACGTTGGCATTCCCCTTGGCACAGACACCTTCAGCAGTTCGGTAGGGTGACAGAAAACTCCCACAGGCTGGCACACAATGACAGGGTTATACCAACCACAATAAAAGGACAATAACGATTTCAATCTATAAATATGTGGGTTTGATCTCCCAAAGGCAGAGTAATTTCAAAAGCTTCTTCAGCACGTAGTGAAAGAACAGCTGGAAACTGCAGTTTGAGCTTTGCAAGTGGATTAAAGCAAAATGCAACACAATTAACCTGCTGCAGCAGTGACCCGTGTCGCAGCCTCCAAGTGTGCCCACCTGTGATGGCAGAGACTGAAAACGGCCCAAAGCGTAGCACCTGTTAAATCACAACTGTCAAATGAGGGGGTTTTTAACAAAGCAAAGCCCCTTTCCAGGCGCAGCCCGTTTCTGTGATGCGCAGTTTGCAGCGTTCACTGCCACCCAGCCAATGTGCCGTGCACTGCAGCCAGCGCTGGGCTGACACTGAGGGGGTGAAAGGTGTCCCCTTGTTGTGACCTGACACACACCAAAGTCCCAAGTGTTTAACACTCAAGGAAAGGGAGGAAGGCAGAGCTGCCGTGAGTGCCCTGCACGGGGCTGCACCCACCTTCCCTCTCTGCAGCGTTACTGAAGCTTTAAGCACAACACAGACTGCGAATACTTTCCCTTCCAGGACATCACTGGAGCTGCTTCAGGGCCCCAAACTGGGCTGGCTCTTTCACTAAGTCTAGAATTATCCTTGAAAGCAAACTGGTGTCATACCTCCAGGAAAGAATTCCACATAATTGATCCCTCTGATTCTCCTTTAACAGTTCAAAGACACAGGAGGCAAGAAAAAGCAGGTGCCTTGGCGTTAGAGGTTCATACCCTCCCTCCGAAGGCAAACTCCTGAAAGTGACATGCAGAAACACAGAACAAACCACACAGTGCTCCCTGTAGAACACACCAAGTCAGGAATCCACATGAAAGGTCCCAGCACTGGTTGGAAAACCAGCTGCACCAAGTGAGAATTGCACAGACCGACAAGGTACTGTTTTATTACATTGTACACCATCATAGGACAACCCCAGTTCAAAAGTAAGTCAAATAAGATATAGCACACATTGTTCCCTAATATTGTGCTTTTCTAGACTTTCTGGAATCTACAGGAGTGATTCTGGGGGAAAAAAAAAAGAAATTTAAGTGTCTCTATATTAAGGATTGAGAACACAAAGACAGAATAACACAATATGATTTAAGAGGTTCATGTTAAATGAAAACATTAACATTTCGAAAGTCTTTATTGAGCAAAATCTAGGAAATGTGGTATTTGACATGCTGTAGATTCTGAACATATGCAGAAACAAAAGAGAAATGAGATGTTAAAGGACAAAGAGCAAAATGAGCCATTAAATTGTTTCTATGGCTGCATTTGTTAGTGCAAAACTACCTTGGAAAGAATATTCCATTGTAGCATAACAAAATAAAATCAGCTTAGGAGAATTATCTAAGTGCAAAGTAATTCTTTTTTTTTAATTCTAAACTAAGAAGAGTTAAAATATGTTTATTGAAAGGACTGTCATAAACGCAGAAATAAGAGGCAAACCAAAATCTCTCATTAGCACCACTAGAGCAGAATTATTTGCATTGAGCAGCACTTGGTGTACAGAGCAGAAAATCAGTTCCAAGACAACAGCAGAGTTATTTCTGCTTAAGAGTCCCCTCTGTGTCAAGAAAAGCACCAAAATGCTTCATGAGAATTTGCATTCATTCTATTCCAGGTTTGAGGAAACTAGATTTTATTTCCCATCCACAGCATACTGTCAGTTTTTATCACTCTTATCCTGTTTTGTAACAGAGTGGGACTGACATAATCCATCCTGACTTAACAGAACCTGAGCTGTCATCTGTGCAATCTGAAAAAGCACTTCTCTAATGCTGCAGTGACATGAAACATATTTTATTTTTAACATCAGCTTGTTTTTTAATACTTGAGGCAAAAAAACCTATCACATAAAATACGTCATTGACACCTGAATTCTCTAAACAGTGCAATTGCATTACCAGCCTGGCCTTTCTCATGCAGAGTGGTACATAAATTCCACACCAGTTTAGCTGACATTTTTGTCCTATGTGTTAGTTCATGCATAATCCAGAGCTGAGGATCTATGAATGCACATCAACAACAGCATCAATCACACGTGTAAAGCTCAGTTAAAAACAGATTTTCACCCTTTTTACTCTATTGTGACCAAGTATTTAGATATCAATGTCATACTGAACAGAACTTAAGAACTTATTAAAGCAAAACAAATCAATATTTACTCCCAATTGTGGGGCAGTCATAAAACTCATATATATATATATATATATATATGAAAACAAAACCTTAACACACAAAGTGTTCATGCAACATTTTATCACACTTTTCAGACTTTACAGACTGCCAGAATGCCCTTAATCTGTCATCTACTCCTCTTGGGGATGGTGAGGTTGATAATGTCAGTCAATTGACAGGAGCCAGCACTGGTGCTGAAGACACAGAATTACATGGTTCCATTAAAAAAAAAAAAAAAAAAACAAGACAAAAATTTTTTTTCAAAATTT
>VXBX01008400.1:161407-233156 GCA_013400415.1 Scytalopus superciliaris
AGCAAGACATTTCTTCATAGATTCATTATATTTATCTAAGGTTTTCATGGGGAAATTTAACAAGCCAGATTATCTCCTAATGCCAGCTGCTAAAGCCAGCCCACGGAGGAGGTGCCACTGCTCTTCCTGGTAGCAAACCACAATTTTTGGCACCTCACCCCAAAGAATGAGGTCCCAGAAGACTTGGGAAGCAGCATAACAGCTCCTAAGCCCCAAATGGCTGCATGTTCTACTGCAGTGTTTGTCAGTTCTGTATGCAAAGGCACAATGAAGGGGAGCCCACTGCTCCCTCCCCTTCCTGAAACAAAGGTCCCTCCTGACCCTGGAGGCTCAGGAGTCTGTGAGTGCCACCTTGGCCATGCCCTGGAGCTGCTGCCTCATTCAAGGCACTGCCTTGCTGCACACACAGCTGTGCCAGCACAACTGACAGAGCAGAGCAGGAAAGGGAGAGGGAAAAATAGATGCTTCTGGATGGCTACACCGTCTTATTAATTACTGCTTTAAAAGGAGGCTGGTATGAAAATCAATCATTGAAGATAATATTCTCATAGAATAATTAAGAGAAAAGCACCAAAGAGATGAGAACACCACTAAATAAATAAAAAAAAAAANATTATTAAATTTTTATTTTCTCCTTGTGTTATTTCTTCTATACAGTTGCTAAAATCAAGTGAGGACTGGAGACTAGAGGAAGAGCTTAATTCTCCAAAGTGGATAAGAAAGGGGAAGAAGGGATGGACATCATGCAACAGCAAAGAATGAACAAGAGTTGGGGGGAAAGTGGCACTGGTAAGCACTGCATGCACAGGGGCACGTTGGCATTCCCCTTGGCACAGACACCTTCAGCAGTTCGGTAGGGTGACAGAAAACTCCCACAGGCTGGCACACAATGACAGGGTTATACCAACCACAATAAAAGGACAATAACGATTTCAATCTATAAATATGTGGGTTTGATCTCCCAAAGGCAGAGTAATTTCAAAAGCTTCTTCAGCACGTAGTGAAAGAACAGCTGGAAACTGCAGTTTGAGCTTTGCAAGTGGATTAAAGCAAAATGCAACACAATTAACCTGCTGCAGCAGTGACCCGTGTCGCAGCCTCCAAGTGTGCCCACCTGTGATGGCAGAGACTGAAAACGGCCCAAAGCGTAGCACCTGTTAAATCACAACTGTCAAATGAGGGGGTTTTTAACAAAGCAAAGCCCCTTTCCAGGCGCAGCCCGTTTCTGTGATGCGCAGTTTGCAGCGTTCACTGCCACCCAGCCAATGTGCCGTGCACTGCAGCCAGCGCTGGGCTGACACTGAGGGGGTGAAAGGTGTCCCCTTGTTGTGACCTGACACACACCAAAGTCCCAAGTGTTTAACACTCAAGGAAAGGGAGGAAGGCAGAGCTGCCGTGAGTGCCCTGCACGGGGCTGCACCCACCTTCCCTCTCTGCAGCGTTACTGAAGCTTTAAGCACAACACAGACTGCGAATACTTTCCCTTCCAGGACATCACTGGAGCTGCTTCAGGGCCCCAAACTGGGCTGGCTCTTTCACTAAGTCTAGAATTATCCTTGAAAGCAAACTGGTGTCATACCTCCAGGAAAGAATTCCACATAATTGATCCCTCTGATTCTCCTTTAACAGTTCAAAGACACAGGAGGCAAGAAAAAGCAGGTGCCTTGGCGTTAGAGGTTCATACCCTCCCTCCGAAGGCAAACTCCTGAAAGTGACATGCAGAAACACAGAACAAACCACACAGTGCTCCCTGTAGAACACACCAAGTCAGGAATCCACATGAAAGGTCCCAGCACTGGTTGGAAAACCAGCTGCACCAAGTGAGAATTGCACAGACCGACAAGGTACTGTTTTATTACATTGTACACCATCATAGGACAACCCCAGTTCAAAAGTAAGTCAAATAAGATATAGCACACATTGTTCCCTAATATTGTGCTTTTCTAGACTTTCTGGAATCTACAGGAGTGATTCTGGGGGAAAAAAAAAAGAAATTTAAGTGTCTCTATATTAAGGATTGAGAACACAAAGACAGAATAACACAATATGATTTAAGAGGTTCATGTTAAATGAAAACATTAACATTTCGAAAGTCTTTATTGAGCAAAATCTAGGAAATGTGGTATTTGACATGCTGTAGATTCTGAACATATGCAGAAACAAAAGAGAAATGAGATGTTAAAGGACAAAGAGCAAAATGAGCCATTAAATTGTTTCTATGGCTGCATTTGTTAGTGCAAAACTACCTTGGAAAGAATATTCCATTGTAGCATAACAAAATAAAATCAGCTTAGGAGAATTATCTAAGTGCAAAGTAATTCTTTTTTTTTAATTCTAAACTAAGAAGAGTTAAAATATGTTTATTGAAAGGACTGTCATAAACGCAGAAATAAGAGGCAAACCAAAATCTCTCATTAGCACCACTAGAGCAGAATTATTTGCATTGAGCAGCACTTGGTGTACAGAGCAGAAAATCAGTTCCAAGACAACAGCAGAGTTATTTCTGCTTAAGAGTCCCCTCTGTGTCAAGAAAAGCACCAAAATGCTTCATGAGAATTTGCATTCATTCTATTCCAGGTTTGAGGAAACTAGATTTTATTTCCCATCCACAGCATACTGTCAGTTTTTATCACTCTTATCCTGTTTTGTAACAGAGTGGGACTGACATAATCCATCCTGACTTAACAGAACCTGAGCTGTCATCTGTGCAATCTGAAAAAGCACTTCTCTAATGCTGCAGTGACATGAAACATATTTTATTTTTAACATCAGCTTGTTTTTTAATACTTGAGGCAAAAAAACCTATCACATAAAATACGTCATTGACACCTGAATTCTCTAAACAGTGCAATTGCATTACCAGCCTGGCCTTTCTCATGCAGAGTGGTACATAAATTCCATACCAGTTTAGCTGACATTTTTGTCCTATGTGTTAGTTCATGCATAATCCAGAGCTGAGGATCTATGAATGCACATCAACAACAGCATCAATCACACGTGTAAAGCTCAGTTAAAAACAGATTTTCACCCTTTTTACTCTATTGTGACCAAGTATTTAGATATCAATGTCATACTGAACAGAACTTAAGAACTTATTAAAGCAAAACAAATCAATATTTACTCCCAATTGTGGGGCAGTCATAAAACTCATATATATATATATATATATATATNACTTGGGAAGCAGCATAACAGCTCCTAAGCCCCAAATGGCTGCATGTTCTACTGCAGTGTTTGTCAGTTCTGTATGCAAAGGCACAATGAAGGGGAGCCCACTGCTCCCTCCCCTTCCTGAAACAAAGGTCCCTCCTGACCCTGGAGGCTCAGGAGTCTGTGAGTGCCACCTTGGCCATGCCCTGGAGCTGCTGCCTCATTCAAGGCACTGCCTTGCTGCACACACAGCTGTGCCAGCACAACTGACAGAGCAGAGCAGGAAAGGGAGAGGGAAAAATAGATGCTTCTGGATGGCTACACCGTCTTATTAATTACTGCTTTAAAAGGAGGCTGGTATGAAAATCAATCATTGAAGATAATATTCTCATAGAATAATTAAGAGAAAAGCACCAAAGAGATGAGAACACCACTAAATAAATAAAAAAAAAAAGTGGTAGAATATAAATAAAGTCCCAATGATTAGATATAATAAAATAAAGAACGGGGGAAACTGGGGCAGAAAGTAAACCTTTTGAAACTGAAGTTATTTGCAGACACGTTATTTTAAAAGAACTGTAAGTGAGCATCTTTCTCTGCAATTCTCAGATACATTGACACAAACTCATTTTATTCAAAAACATTTTTAAATTCAGAATGTGTCAAAATAAGTGCATTTATAAGACTCACAGAATGAAGCAAAGTGAAAAACAATACTACTTTTAACTTCACACACAGGATGAAAGTTTAATGGCCCTGTCATCCTCTATCCTTCTGCAATACACTCACAGATAGGTCTTGGTGTGTCTCATTTAAAATCACAGTCAGCCCCAGACATCAGCTTTTCATGTTTAGTTTCTGTCATGTTTTTCCTACTCATGACATGAACCATAAACCCCTGTCTAACTTCTAGTCTCCTGGCATCTAAGAGTAATCTTTGATCTTAATCCCATGGGCTTCTATTGCTATTGAAATATTTGTTGTTAACATACCTTTTGTATGGCAATGCTCTTCAAAAATCCTCTCGAACACCTACAAAAACAGAAGCAAATTGACTGTTTGGGTGGAATATTTTACTGGAAGTCTTGAACAAACCGTTCAATAAACTCAGATCTGCTAAACATGGATGTTACCACACTTGGTTTGTAAAGACGTTCGTGTGGCCACAAGTCACTTGTTACCCATGACCTGAAAGCCAAACCTCTCTGAGTTAACCTTGCTCTAATCTTATTTAGGCTTCACGGCAAAGCTTCAGTGAATTGCACAGACCAAAGCAGCCAAACAGAACCACTTGTGTGGCAACAGCAATAAAAAGGAGAACCTCACCCAAGCCAACCAGCTCAATCACCAAATGCAAGTCACCCACCAGTTCAAACCCACAACTGCACAATTTATATGTTGTACACCACACAGGTTCTTTGCTTTGCAAAGTTCTTACATTGGGACATTTATTGCCAAGTAATATCCTTAAGACAACTAATTTTCCTTCCTGTACACATGTGCATTCAAAGGAAAGCAGGCATTTTCTGCCCACAGTACAGGAGCTATAGATTTGATTTTAAATCTCCTGAGGAGGCTCCTGGAGCCAGAACACAAACCCATCTGAAGGGAGAGGTACCACCTCTAATACATTTCTGGACAGCCAAACAGTTACATATATATTTAAAGTAGCTTTATTCCCTTGTAAAAAGCTTAAATTGGTCAAAGCAAGTATGTTCAGAATTCCAGGCTTTTTGGTTGGTTGGTTTTGAAAGGACAATACATACAACTGAACATTATGTATAATGCTTAACAAACTGCCTAACAGCTTATTGATCAACAGTTCATACTGCAGCATTTCCACTTTACCAATTGCCTGAAAATTTAATGCTTCATGGATTGTGCACATGAAGAGTTTAAAAGCACACTAGGTAGATGTTGAAAGCTTTGTCTAGAATACAAAGGGTCAAATGCCTTTGACAAAGGAATTGGTATCACTGACACCTGCACATAGTTTTCCTTAAAAATCTTCATTATTACGCACCAAGTTCTCATAATTCTGGTATTACATGGCCAGAGGAGACACAAGTTTAGAAATTGTTTCTTATGCAGTACTCTGCAGCAATTGTTCCAAATGTGACAAGACAGAAGCAATATTTGTATTTCTGGAGTAGAAAAAAAATATAAGTTCCATCCACAGCAGAAGGGCAACTCCAGCCCAAAGGCATTGTAGCTAAAGGTAAGAGGATACAGAGTCTGCCCAAAAATATACCCTTGAATCACTTGTATCTCAACTTGGAGTACAAACAGAACAGTGAGTGAGAGCCCGCAGGAGAAACAGGGCTTAGAAATGCAGAACTCAACTAAAACCACCCAAGCTCTTTCAGACAGATGCATTTTGCCATATATTTAGGCACAGTAAATTGAAAGGGAAGATGAAGCTACCCTGTTAAAAATTCCTTCAACTATTTGACTTCCCAACAGCAAGATGCTGTAAAACTGGGTACTGACATTTACAGCTCACACAAGATTGATTAAAGCATCAGGAAATAAAACTCCATAATTAGTCCTGGAAAAGCTGCAGGTGCCAAACTGCTATTTACAGACTGAGGGGATGTAAAATTTTAAAATTAAAGATTGTTATGCATCACCTACAAGGAGACAGAAGGAGAAATATGCAGCTAGCTCAAAGAAAATAACACTCAAACATCAGGAAAAGGTAACTGAAACTTGAATTGTGATAGGTTTGTTAACTTTTTCATGGCATTTCGATAGAGATGATGTACCACTTCAGAAGCCACCAAGTATCTTGGGCTTTGGCTTTTTTGTTTGTTTGTTTGTTTTCATTTATTTGTTTGGGGCTTTTTTGTTTGTTTGTTTTGGGTTTTTAAAACTGAGAGCAACCTCAGTCATCAAACATAAACATTCATCTCATTTTGCCCTCTGCACAAGTGCTGTGATTTAATAAAAGGTGTTTTATTTTTTGAATAAGGATGCTTCTGGCTTTTGTGCACCAACCACTCCTGCTGGCACAACTTCAGAGTGTTCTTCAACACTAACTGATCATGTATGTTGAATTTAGGCAGAGAAACAACAGGTTTAAGGATATTTATTTATTTAGAAGTGATGTAAGCAGCAAATGGTCCTTATTGCCAAGCACAGAAGCAGATGCACACCAAGCTTCATATCTACTCAAACTTCAGAGCTTTAATTCTGCCTAAAGTTCCTTTTCTACCTGCATCTCTTCTTCGTGTCTCTAAGCCAATTGCTAAAACTAATGCTCATCACAGAAATACAGATAAGAACAATGGAATTAAGAGAAATGAAAGAAGCATTCTGTCTTGGAAAAAGAACAAAATGAAATGAGTGCTCCAAATGGATTTGAAAGAAAATTACTGTAATTTAAAAAATTGTATTAACTTACTGTGTTCTACATAATGGTTCTACAGCCATTACTGCCTGGTTTAGAGCTCCATTTTCCTATTTTCTTTTTGTGTTACTCATTATTTGTGCTATTTATACAACCTATATTGACAACCACTCTATTTAATATACATAAATATCTTGAGTAACAAGATGGCAAAGGAGGGTAGGGGAATGTAATATCCCTATCAAGGAAAATTCTTTAGTGTCAACAAGTCATTGATTTAGGACAAAGCCCACATCCTGGGCATGTTACTGCTTTCTTTTCAGGTCATACTGATTTTCCATGCCCAGTTCCTAAAGCCAGTTCCTCTATTAACATTGCTTAAGATTAAAAATAAAGTGTTTACAAGTAAGTGAAAAACCCTCACACTTCAATCAGCTCACAGATGGGTCCCCACAGGGCCACTTTGCACAAGTCAGTTCACTGGGACACTTCCCTCATCCCTTGTTTGTTACAGGGAATGCTCACCTTTTTCTTTAAAGAAATCAGTTCCCACTGCTGTATCACCCTTTTATACATCATCTGACTACCAAACATGGAATCAGACAGTTAGAAAGGCCTGAGCATTTCAGTCAGTCTCTTCCAAACATTTCAGAATTCCACACAAATAAGTCCTTCCTGGGCTATTTGGTGGGCACGGTCAAATAAGACTCAATTATTTTTGCTTTAACTATTCACAGATTCTTGATGTAAGAATTGTATGAACTTTGTAGCCTGAAATAGCTTTGACAATTCTGAATTGCAAATTATTTAAATGGAATTTTTCTGGAGCAGGTTGGTTTCATTATCTGAAGTTGAGACATGCATCACAGGCTGGGAGTAGTAGGTCTTGAATTTAAAACCTCTTTCAAATTGACGAGTTCCTCTGCTGTAATCAAAAGAACAGCAGGTATACTTTTTATCCAAATGACTTGAATTACCAAGGGAAAATGTGATGAGGGTTTCTTACATGAATTAGATACTTTAGGTCTAGGACATCCAGAACAAGCACATCTCCATTTTCTAGCCTTGAGAGCCAGTGGTGTTCTCCACTACTACAACTGCTCACCCAAGCAAGAACCAAACCCACAGCCCACTCTTTTGAACTCATTCAATTCCTCTCTGGGCAAAAACATCAAGTCAAAATATTCCTGAAAGCAAAACCAATTAAAAAAAAAACCCTTTATACTTTTTTAAAATACAGGATTCCATATTAAAAAAGCAAAACAAAACTCAAACAAATTAAAAAAGCCAAAACAACAAACCCCACACAACCAAAGCCCCAACAGCACAGAAGATAAGCAGTTCAGAACAGCAACTTGGCAACAATAAATCAAAATGCAAGGACAAAGTAAACACCTGCCAATGGGAGAGAGAGAAGGTACTTTCAGGGGAGAAAAAACCTGAGTATGCCGGACAAAGAAATAAATTGCTAATACTGAAGAAGGAAAACCTATTAACTTTGAAGAATGCTCTTTTTCAAGGTTTGCATCTTTTCAGCAATTAATCAAGATATCTGCTTACTTATACCATTTCCATAGCCCACATATATTTCTACTGAATTAAAGAGAGTAGCTGAAGTAAAGCAGCATTCTATGGTTATATTTTACACTTTTGATGTTGTCAGTGCAAGAATTTTTGGAAACAGCAAGATTTTTAACTATTGAGGAGATTATGTTGCTGCCAGAATCTAAATGGGGCAGTAGTTATTGCAATGAAAAACAAAACAAAACAAAACAAAAACCAAACAAGGAAAAGAAACCCAGAGAACTTTATTCTAGCTGGAATAATTTTCATTCTATTGCAACTAAAACATTACTACCGTCCTCCAGAGCTTCTTACACGACACCTTATGCAAGTTATCTACTGAGGTTTACATATTTATACATCTAAAGAGCAGCTTGCCGGGATAGTAAAATGCCACGTGTGTGAGCAGGGAGGAAGCAACACCTGCGAGCTGTTCCTTTGGGGCTGCTCCTGCAGGGACCGCATCCCCAGCCGCGGGGAGGGGGAGCTGCTCACCGGCCCCAAATCGCCTTCACCTCGTCAAAATACAGCCAGGACACAGCCGGGCACAGGCAAAGCCCCCCCAGACCCGTTGCAGAGCGCTTGTTTTTAAAGAAATGAGGTGGTAGGACGAGACTCTTGGAAGAAAGGACCGGGCAAGGGAGCCGCGGTGCGCCTCCCTCAGCAGCCCCCGGGAGGGGGAAGGTGTGAGGGGCGGCTTTGGGAAGCCCCAGGGGAGCACCTGAAGGGAAGAATTTCCCCCGGCTGGCGCTGGGCTGTGCTGGGGCTCTCAGAAATCCACCCTGCTGGGAGGGGAAGGCGGTAGAGGGCGATGAGCTGGGGGATGCTCTCACCTGCGGGGGGAGGAAGGAGCCACCCTGTGCGCTGCCCACCTGAGGGCACTGGTGGTGATACCCCCTAACTCTCCCCACCTGAGGGCACGGATGGTGATCCCCCCTGACCTCCCCCACCTGAGGGCACCGGGGGGGGATCCCCCTGCCCTNGGGCACGGATGGTGATCCCCCCTGTGCTCTGCTCACCTGAGGGCACGGATGGTGATCCCTCCTACTCTGCCCACCTGAGGGCACAGGTGGTGATCCCCCCTACTCTGCTCACCTGAGGGCACGGGTTGTGATCCCCCCTAACTCTCCCCACCTGAGGGCACGGATGGTGATCCTCCGTACTCTGAACAGCCCTGAGGGTTGGGGTGGTGTTTCTTCAGCCTTCTCCTGGTCCAGAAGAGGACGAAGAATCCCTGAAGGCATGGGGAGGGATTCCTGTTCCTCCCCAGGTATCTGAGGAAGCACCTCGAGGAGAGGGAAGCCAAAGGATGGCGGTGGGTGCCGAGCAGGTGAGGATGGAGCAGTTCTGGTGCCCGTGGGCAGGGAGAGAGGGAGGAGGAGGGCAAAGCATCACAGGGTTGTGAGGCCCCACATGGCCTTTCTCCCATTTGGTGGGGAAAATGAAAGCTTCAAAAGATAAAATACACACCTATGGTTTATGTAGGGAAAAATAAGCAGCACAAAATGCATTGAAACAGATACTCTACAATGCTGTCATTCCCCAGAAAGTTAATGCTTGTGTTTCCTACTTTGCAGACTTCAGGAAAGAGAAGTGCTTAGCATATTTCATTTCAATGATATAAACATATAACTAAGAGTATTTGAGCTATTTAACTTAAATATCAGTTGAAGTGTTGTTCTTCATCAGTGTAACTTGTTTTCAAAATTGGTTATTATGCCTTTAAGCTGTATTATCAGACTGTAATTGCCAAAGCTTTTTGTGAATGCCTACAACAGGTTTTACTGAACCAAAAATGTTTATACAGTTCTTTAGTCTCAGCTGCCATGTGTATAACATTTATGGTTGCAACAGATACAATAATGTGGAGATCAGGAAACTATAAAGGAGTAGAATTAAGCAAATTGGAAACAATTACATCAGATTATTTGGGTTTGTGATCAAACCATAGTAAGGGTGACTCTGGAATGTTGTAATTTTGGATCAAGAATGGTCTAGCTTGGTCTCTTTAGCAGTTTGATGATCTATAAAAGTCTATAATTCCAACTATTTAAATTAACTTGATAACATTAAGATGTTATCAGTCAGTGGCAGAGAAATTATGCTAGTAGGATTATGGTTCTATTAAAAATAGTGCTCATGTGAGGCTTTAAGAATCCAGATGTACAGCTCAAATGCGTTCTCATTAGCAGTGTAGTAGAACATGACATAAAGCAGGTATTTTGTCATTGTTAGAAACAAAATTGCTGGAGTCATAAGTAGATTGTACATCTTTTCAGTAGAGGAGGGGCCGTATTTGTCAGCAAAACAAAGTAACTCATAGGAAAACTTTAGAGAATAAAAGTAATAAGAGAAAGCTGTTGACAGTGGAAATAAGTGGGGGATGGGGGGGAAATGTGACTCTCAGATGTTTTGTTATTTGTTGGAAACAAAAACTGTATTGTTACTTCCTAAAATCTGTTTTTAATGGGTTACTTCCACTAGTGCAGAAATAATGCAAGCAAAGTCTTTGTCATTTCAAAGATTAATTGATTGATTTCCAACTCAAAGAAAATAATATTTTGTTTGAGGGCATAAGAAAGAAACTCCAGCTTGCTGGTCCATCATGATAAAGGTCCTGGGGACCTGCTGCAGAAGGCAGTAACTTGAAATGGCATGACCACATCTGTGTACTGATACCTGGGAAATAGCTTATTCTTCCAGAGGTCATTTAAAAATACATTTTGCTTTGTGGGGAATATTTTAGTATCAAGAAATGAGCCAGAAAGTAACGTTCATTTTGTGTTCATCAGTATTCTAGCAGAACCTTTCCTAAGTCTGCTTTAATTTATAAAGCAACGGAACAGTTTGAGAAAAGTGTATGCACTGAATATTTTGGCAAAACTGTAACCAGGCTAAGGCTGTTTCACTTCAGTTCTGTTCCAGGCTGCTGATACTCAGTGTTTATCCTTCAGTAATGAACTCTCACTGCAGCAATATTAGCCCTGGTTCCCAAGAAGGAGTGGAAGGGTGTGCTTGGGTAGACACTGCATTGTGTCCTCAGCTGTGCCATCACTGGGCAAGCTGAGAAGCACCTTAAGAACCAGGGTATGCACAGAGACCCAGTGTCAGTTTTCAGCACTTTAAGTGTTACTTTTAATGCTGAATAGCTGGGTTATCTTTGAGGAAATGAGGAAAAGTATCCTTTAGTCATGGATGAGTTCTCTGTTTCATTTCCATTAATATCTTGATGTTCTTTCTTTGATAAGGATTTTTTTCCTCCTGGTGAAGTTTCATATGCACTTTTATCTCTTGTAGTCACGGTATGAAAATACTGCATCCTGATCAGTGTATTGTAACAATTGTTATCTTCCATATTGGAGAAAATTATTTTTATGGAAGACAGAAAATGTTTTTAACACTTGTGCTAAAGCTTTTGTTTAGAGTGACCTTTATCTTGATTGGTTTACATTTATTACATAGTTCTTGTTTCAAGCAGGGTGAGGAGTCTCAGTTGTGTGCTGAGAATGGCTGAGAGTGACTGGGCACGAACATGGTGCAAAAGGTCCAAGGGACAGGAATAAAGCAACTACTTTATCAGAAATAGTTTTAAATTTTGATATATGCTAATGCAATAGATATAAATCCTTGTGAATTTGGAATTCTGTTGGAGAAGCCATTTTTTTTCCTATGGCTTAACAACAACATTGGAAAATTATGTTCTTCCTCCATAAAGAAAAAGCTTTTAGACTCTGCAATCCCAAATTGTGTTAAAATGTGATAATTTTGGCTCCAGAAAAACTTATTTTGCAGGAATTTTGTCAAAGGAGATTTTTATTTTGCATAATAAAAATTAGATCTGGGCATCCTGTTTTGCCATGGGATTTGGGAATAGTTCTGACAATTTTATGTCTGATGGCTGAGCCATCTTTAGGCAATGGGGACTGTGGGATTCCACTCTTTCCCACTCCCTGTTGCAGTGCAGCAAAATCCAAAGATGCTGGATTGTGAATTTTTTCAGTAGAAATTTTATTTAGTAGATGAATGACCTGACTCTTTACCTGCTTGAAGTAATAATCTTGCTGTTTGAATTTATCATAACTTAGGCCAATTTCGTATTTCATGGGCTAATTGGTAAAGTCATGCATCACTTTGAATAGTGAAATCATCTTATTTACATCAATAGTGTATTTTCCCTGCCTTTTGACAAAAGAAAGACACGTTTATATCACTTACTCCTTCACATAGGTATATTCTTTCCTATGATTTTTTTTTTTTAGCTTCAGCATCAACAGCTAAAAGACATTTAGAAGTGTAAAACCAGGGCCTGAGCCTTCTGTTTGTAGCCTCACCTGGGTTTGGCCTGCTTCATTCTTCTCACTTTGATGCAAGGAATCCTGTCGAGTAACTTCAAGCCTGATCCAAGTTTTATTCCTTAACTCCCTTTGGTCAATATGGTGGAGCAAAGCAAACAAATGAGGGAAACTGTGAGGATATATTGTCTTTTTTTTATTAATATCAAAATGCTTTTTCTGCCCAAATATTTAATGGGTATTACATAGGCCTGAGAATCTTCTGATTTTTGCCACCCCCCAAGTTTTTCATTTGTCCTCTGAAAAAGCATCTAATTAATATTTGACAAATAGTTAAATACAATGGAATACTTCATCTTGACCAAAACATATTGCTTGCTTCAGTCTTCAGTGGCTTTAAATATCTTTGGTAAAATCTGGCTGTAATGAAGCTGCATGAAAAATGTCAGTTCTTTGTGGAAAAAAAAAAAAAAAAAGAAACAGTTATTGTAATCAGATTTGCTAAAATTGTTTTAATGCCAAGTACCAGTTTTTACCTTGCAGAATTCTAAGGAAGCTGTTCAGTCCCCAGTGGTGAGTAGGGTACCAGATAACAGGGAGGAATAAATGCATGGGATGCACAGCAGAAATGGAGTCAGAACTGACATCTATCTGCGTGAAATCAGAATTTAAAACTGTTGTTAATGCAGAAGGCTATTTTGGATACTGTGAATGGAAAAACAATTCACTGAGAAGCAAATTCTTAGTGTCACGTGAGCAACTGCTGATGGATATAATTTCCAGCACAGTTCAAAGTGTAAGGACTCCAGACTAAGATGGTTCTCAGTCTCTATTGAATCCCGTGATGCAGCTTCAGTCTTCAGACAGTGGGTAATTTGGCAAGCTCTGAAAGTGCCTAACAGCTAGGGTGGGTAGGATGAATTGGAAGTATAAACCTTAATTATGAATTTTCCTGCCTTTGTGAATGTTATTTTTGTCATTTAATGTGCTCACTGCTACTCTTACATCTGTAATGATAACTGTATAGATTAGAGATGTAAGTAGCGAGGAAAAGGACATTTAGCACAATTTGTAATTGTCTTATTCAAGCTCTTTTTTTGAAGGCATTCTGTCAGAAGAGCTAGAAAGCTGAAGAAAGAATGCATGGGAGCTGAAGTGATGTAGTGTGCACGTTGATTACAATTAGGAAACTTTGTGGCTAGCCTATGTTAGTTGGAACTTCTGCTGAAAGTGATTTAATGTGACTCGTTCTTGTCAATAACAGTGTATTTGAGTTGCATTAGAACATTTCCTTGGTGTACAAAGATGGGCATCCTTATTGTTTTAGCCATATGGAGCACACTATCCTGAGAGAATAATGTGCTTTTAGTACATTGGTATGTATGGTTTGTATTGGTTTTTTTGTTTGTTTGTTTTGTTTTGGGTGGGTTTCTGTTGTTTTTTTCTGTGGAAGTAGACCACATATTCACTTTGCTGTAAATACTTTTACATTTACAGCCTTTATTGTTTGAGAATTTGCACAGGGAGTTAATGGAATAGCATATTTAATGCCTGGCAGTAAAGCCAAAGTCAGAACTGTCAAAGATGAAGCTTTTAATATCAGGGTGGCTGCCAAAACAGGATTGCTGAGAAGCTGGATGGTCTGGCTTGATGTCCAAAACAAGCTTCTCCAAACACGACTATGGCATCTGAGGTATAATTTGTGCCTAACTATGCTGACAAAAGCTGCTTGTTCTACACTTGTACTACCAAAAATAGGGTTGGATGATGCTGCTAATTACAGCTCCCTTGTATCTGTGATAAATGATCACCATGCACATCAAGATGAGATGTGAGCAAGGCCCAGGGCTTTGAATAACAGCAACCAGGCTATTAACTATGCTGGTAGCAATCTTATGTTAGCTTTGAAATATGTTCTTGGGAGTTTTATACCTACACCACACATACCTGAATATTCCTACTATTCTGTGTGTTGTAAGAGAACTACAATAATAAAAGAGACAGAAGAAAAGTAGAGATGGGACCAGATGGCCTCTGCTCTGGCTTGATGCGGATCATTGGCAGCGGCACGAGGTCTGTGTAACTCTTGTGGTGCTCTGTGTAAAGCCAGATCAGGATGATGTTATGGTTGCCATTCCATCTTCTGTCCTGGCTGCTTATGCCGCAAGTGCTAGAGAAGATGAGATCCTGGTTCTCATCATACTTATGCCTGAGCCTTAGGGATTCCACACCAGGGAGGAGATGTACCATTTATTATTTATTACCCACATCCTCTCACCCCCATGACAGGGATAGAGTGAGGATGATCAGGTAATTTGAGAATGAGGTCCAGTTTTCTACACTGAAGTTCAAAGACTCTTTGCTGCTCTGGTCAGCAAGCATACCCCAAAGAGACCCAAGGCAGTGTCAGATCTCAGCTCCAAAACAATCTTGTGACAGATGCATTTTCTCATGGCATCTCTTCTAAACCCTACTCAGGTCATCCCTGATCAGAAAAATTATTCAGAGCCTTGGAGCTTGTCAGCACGGATAAGTTTGACTACACTGAGCCAGAATATGAAATGCAGCCTCCTAGTTGCTTTCCAGTTCCCTTTTTTGCCACACACTTTCAGTGCACAGGAGGGAATCCTGCAGGTGAGAGTTCTTGGGTGTGCTGGGAGAGCGGGTGTGGGATCGGCCCCAAGTGGCTCGTGTGCTGTCAAGGCATGAAAAAGCTCACAGCACTGACTGTTCCGTGTCAGGCAAATTCTTAGTAAATAAAAAAGGCACCAGCAATAAAAAGTGCTGTCTTACTGAGTTATCATGTTTCACAACTGACATTAACCTCACTAAAATGTTTATATCTTACAGAAAAATACATTGTTCCTTCAAAATAAGGAAGAAACCCCAACAAGTCAAAACAGGGCTTTTTGTGGTATTATGAGTGATAATGTTTTTGTTTTCCATCCCATTAGATATTCTAATGTGGTTAGAAATGCAGTTAGGAAAAAAAGTGCCCCAAATGGTATTGAACCCTAGAAATCAGAATCTGCATTTTAAACACAAACTGCATACAGAATAAGGTAGGAGAAGAAAGCAAGCCCTACTTACAGCACATGCTCAAATAAAGATATCAAAGCATACAGTCTTTTAAGATTAAAAGTTTTCATAAAATAATTTGCTTCTAATATGGATAGTTATTAACAAATAGTACATTAGCCTTTCGTGTTAGAGAAACATTTTTTCAAGCGTGATTCCAGGGAGAAAAAAATTAATATTAAGATGGTACTTAATAGAACCATCAATTCCAATGATCAATGATGGTTATAAACTCAACTCCTTGTGCATTTAATATGCAGAAAAGCATTTGTTCTTTTTGGTTAAAAAATGAGACCCAAACAAGCAGTTCCAAATGTAGTTCTCTGTTTCCTTTAAATTTCTATATACATATAAATTCTCCAGAACTTCTATACAGCCACAGGAAGCCATAGGAAGACCAGAAGCAATAGTGTGGCAAAAAAAGAAGTATTTGGGTGAATATGAGGGTCTGAAAATATCCAAGAGAAGTTGGTAAGACTAGAAGAGAAAATAAGAGAGAGGAAGCAAACCTTCCAAGCTATTTAATGAGAAAATACTTGGAATAAAGGCTATAATAGGGGAAAAAAAGGTCCTTTTATCAGTAGCTGTGTTCTAAAACCATAATTGCACTGCTTAGCTGGGGAGTGAAGGAAATGAACTGAATTCATTGTCTTAATGACAAACTTAGCAGATGGGCAAAATGAATGCATAATAAATTGTGCTTCATTTCTTACACAGACAGCAGTTTCATGAAATATAACAATGTTCTGCATTTTCTCCATCTGCTTCTACAAAAATAAATTTATTTCTTCTGTCTTCCTTGCTCCCCCTTTGAAACATCATTTGATTTGAATATCATCTAAACTTGAAGGAAATGATCCTTGCCATAAGAGGTCTCAATCAAAGCCTTGTCATCAAAGGAAGGATGTGCCAGTATGGAATTGTACCCCAAAACCATACACAGATGCAGCTGCAGAATTTTGGATTGTTAAAATTATGCCTGGGAAAACTGGGGAACTTTGTAAAATTTGGTTGGAGTTTTGCCATGCACATAACTTCATTTAATGCAAACCCTTTTACGGTGCCTCTTAACCTTTATATAAGCTCTCTATATTCTGCTCTAGCAGATTTAGATTGGTTTAATTTTTGCATCAGTTTCATAGCAATTATTTTCAAAACCCTCACTCCTGGTAGTTCTATGAATCTGAGTGTGTCTTAACAATTTATGGCTATGACTGCTCCAGAACCACCGTGGTGGTCTCCCTCCCCCACCTTTTCTTTTCTTCAGTATAACGATTTCAGACAAAGTCTAGAAACAGATGTTTGCTACTGATGCTCTGCAGTAAAAAGCAACTCTGTCTCAGATATGGTCCCATCTGTGAGGAGGGAATCACCTGAGAGTTCAGAGTCTCTCTGAGGGCTGTTTCTTACACACAGGGAATGTCAGGCTCGAGGTATTGGGAACGATCTCCGAGCAGTGCTGGAGTTGGGAGAAAATGGGCCTGCCAGTCCCACTGCAACATCTCCAGCTTTCTACTTCGGTGACAGATTCAACCATCCATACACTGCAAGTTTGGGTTGTTGGAATCTAGTTCAAAAAACCCTGACTTTTGGAAAGAAAAAAGCCTTGAAATATCACTTGACTAAAACTTCCTGTTTAAAGACATTGAAGACTGAACTATTTAAACTTGGAAAGAAATGGAGGTATATCAAGAGCATAGTTATAACAGAAAAACATAAATATGTACATTTTTTCTAGCATTAAATGAAAACTTACTTATTGTCCTTTTCTGGTTCCTCTGTTCACTTGAGTGAAGTTGTAATGAGGTCAGAGGCTTGGCTGGTGCTTTATTAAGCACAGTACATGGCCCTGTCTCATGGAATTCAAGAGTTGTCAGAATTTCATACAGTAAGTCTATTAAATGTTTTAGTTCTATTTTAATAATAAGGCCATAAGGAATCCAGAAGAAAAATCAGACCTCACATTTTGATTAATTGTGTGGTAAATCAAAGGAGAAGGTGAAAAATGACCTCCACTCAGTGTGCTTTGCTTCCCCTGTGGGAAAGGGAGGAATCAAATGATGATTTATTTTTTTCCCCTCCCTCTAACTGGAAAGAAGAACATTCATGCAGAGAAGAGGGGTTTTTTGTAGCATCTGAGAAATAATCGTGCTTTTTGTAGAAGCACATTTTAGGTTGCAATGGTTTCTATGAGAAAAGAAGCTTTTGGTTGCAGACTGAGCAGTTTTTAGGTAGGGGATGAGGATCTCTTAACAACTGAGGAACCAGTTTGGACATTCCTTACCTACTCAGAAATGATCCTTGTGTCTTCATTGCTCATGTTGAAAAGGAAGAGGGTGAGGAATAACAAAAGGGGAAGAACAGAACTATAATAGGTGTGAAACAAAACAGCCTCCAAGATACTGTGGGGCCACAGTACACCCTGTATTCAAATATGATTAAGTGCAGTGCATACTTTTTAACAGTGCAAGATAATGCCCCCCAAAATTAAAAACAACATGAGCATAATCTTTGACTTCTAATCCATTTCATTCTTGGTAATATCTACAGTACAGAGACATCACTGGGAGTGATCACAGGGCACATGACAGTGTGGAGAAACCAAAATCTTCAGGATAATTGGACTGACCATAATTTTGACTGGCTTAACTGTTGTTCCCACACCTCATGTGAGGGGCTGTCAGGGTCACCACTGGGTTGTGCATCACTCTGCTCCATTTATTTTTAGACTGTAGAATTGATGACCATTTCTGGATCTGCCTTTGGATTTTGGATGTCATTTTAGGTTTTCTAATACCTGGCTGTTCATGCCATGATCACACACACCGTTACTGCTTATTCAGTAATTCCATGTTCAGCTTGAGCTGATTGATTCACTGATAATCTGAGAAGTTAATGAGTTTACTTGACTCTATTCAGTTATAATTCTTCAAAGTCAGACTGTACATTTGGTACAACTGTGTTTGCAAGAACTACATATGTAACCCACAAAGCAAGGAAATGTTGTTGTCAGATGTGTTCATAGTAATTGTAGGTACAGCCTGTTGTTGTCACTCACTGTCCAAGGCAGAAAAAATCCCATAACAGGGAAAAACATTCCATAAGAGAGCAAGACTAGTCATGGTCCTGCTTCTCAGTATGGCATTGCCCAGGTTTGAGAAGTCTTACTGCAGGATTTTGGTGATCCAGACAAGAGACTGCAGAGGTTCCCAAGGACTTCAACAAAAAGTGGAGCACCAGTGAGGAGGATTTGGCACTGGGACTCCTTTTGCTCTGGTTTTACTGGATTTACAGTCTCTCAGACATGGCTGTGTATCCCAGTTTAACATTGCTTGTCACGTGGCCCTAACGAGAGAAGCTGAGTCAGGCTGTGTGCTGAGGACAGTCCTCTGGGGAGCATCCTCAGACAGGCAGCATGATTGAACTGCCTGCTCAAACATAATTTTTGAAGCCTCCTCGGCCTGGGACTGGGGCACAGGCATTGCTGGCTGTGCATACACAAGTGAAGCTCAGACAAACCTTTGATATGGTAATCCGTGTCTTAGAAAGTCCCTGTCCATTGCTTTATCCACAGGATGGAACTTTGTTATTTCAAAGGAGAAATTTGTTATGCAAATATTATCAGAAATAAAAAAAATACAGAAGAAAAATAATCTAACATCCTAAAGCATCCAATCTTTCCTTTAGAAAAAGCAAATGTATATCTTTTTTTTTTTTAATATACGGAAGTAAAAAAATTTGAAACTGAAAATTTAAAAAGCCCCAATATTTTTTGTGATCTGCCTTACTAGTGAATAATTGCCTCATGTTGCCATGTATTCTCTGTGGATCTGATGTTTATTAAGCAGTCACGCTTTCAGCATTCCTCTCTAGAAAGCCTCAGTATTTTTGTAGACTTCAAGGATGGGAAGGTTTGTGAGGCTGATTTATTTTCATCCTATTCCCTTTTATCCCACTCCAGCGAGCTGAACCAAATTTTGTATTCCTGTGGTCACAGTGATAATGGCCCTCTGAGCAAACCAGAAATTACTTTATAAGTCGCAATTTGAATATTCTAATTTTCACACTCCTTAAAACTTTATTTAGTATGGATTTCTAGGTATTTCTCGAAGTGATGCTTTTCTCTGGATTGTCTGTAGGGCATTTTCTTGGCAAAATATTTTCCAAAACTGTGCAGGGTTTTCTTCTCTGACTGCTCAAGATGGAGGTGAGAGATGAATGTAAGATATACATACATATAATATATATTTAATGAGTATTTCCTTTCCGCATTTTGTTTTCTAATATTAAAAAGTGCAATTCAGGTCTGGTGTAAGGAAAATGCAAAACACTATGTACTTTTCTGACTTTCAAGCAAGATCTTTGTATAAACTGGCATGAATCAGGTTATTAGAAATATCTTGATTCATTCCAATTGCATCAACTTTTTGGTTGCAAGAAGTATCAGGCATCTTATTGGAAAAATGTGAATAAGGATTAACTCCTAAGTACTTGCTAGTTCCAGAAAAGCTAATATAAATTAAATTAGCTCCTCATCAGGAAACAAGGCTTCCTTTTATTAGAAAGGAAATATTGCATATTTGTGTGCTGAGTGCCAGAGAAATATTACAGAGTAATTTTTTCAGAGATAACCAGTGAAAAACTGTCTCTTCAGAAATAAACCAAATCAAGTATCCCAAAACACTATTGATCTTTTCTGTGTGTCCGTTGAGAAAGAAGTTGTGCTTCCTTATGCATTTGAATGTGTTTGTATAGAGCTGAGCTACTTTCAGAAAGTGTAAAAGGAATGGTGTGTGTATATATATATATCTATATATGTATATAAAAACACATATCTGTACTTACTCTGTAAGTGAAACAGCTTCTTTGATTTTACTGTTTTTCCTCAGTTAGACAGAGCAATGTTTTAATGTGCACAGAATAAATCCTATCATGCATAGAATATATCTCATTTAACAACTTCCAAAGACATATTTTCTTCTTGGAGAAAATGAGGATTTTCATTTTGGTGCACATGAGTATCAGAAATTATGATGTTCGCTGGCTGCTTGTTTTTTGAAATCTTTTTTTTCCTCCCCTCACAGCCTGTTTAGCATTATTTCCATGAAAAATTCAGCATGCCATAGCGCAAGACAGATGCCCCTTGTGCAGCTGATGTCAGATGTCAGAGGTAACCGAAACAAATTCATTTAAGCTGCATTGTAACTTGCCTGTCTTTCCAAAGGGGCAGAGTGTACTGTAAGAGTCAGGTTTTGTTGCTTCAATCTCTCTTGATAATGATTCTAATTAGTGTTGTGATAATTAGATACAGATGGTTTGCAGGTGGGGAATGCCAGGCTTCATCTTTTCTAAATTGCTCCATGTGTCACCTGTTTCACAAAATAAAGAAGCCACAGGGCCCTGAACAAAAGCCTGTTGATACAACTGAGAGACTCCACGTTATTTCATGGGCATCTAGAATAAACCACAAGTACCGCTGTGTTTTTTGATAGTAATATCTGCTTTGCAGAGCAACTTGTGCAATATGAATATTCAGAACTGTGTGGAAACATCGTCTTGAGAAGAAGTGTTGTTCTAGACAAGTCATATGTATGTAATCTTCCTCTAATGGTAGCACCTCTCCTCTGCCCCTTAGTCCTGGTGAAAACCCCTCCTGCTGCTCAGTCTCATCTTTCACAAGCTGATAAATTACTTGGTCCAAAACACACAAAGGATTACATAAAAATCATCTTCGGCATAGCTTCCCATGTAAATATTGTGCATTTCATGTATCTTTTAGATACTTAAATCAGTGACTTTATTTTATTAATCGGGATAGTTTGTGTAATGGTGGTGATGGAATTCCAATGAGAAGATTTCCCTCTCTCTGGAGGCAGGAGAAGGAAAAAGACAAGCTATTGTATTCAAGTCCCTACTCCATTTCCTGAGACAAAGCAATTTCCATTTCAGTTGTGTTTAGATGTGTTGCTTATCAGATGTGAGTTTATAAACAAGGTAAAGTGTGAGAAAGGAATGCTATCCTGGAAAAGGCTGCATTTCTGACATTCGTGCTTGAAAGGACTTCAGGAATCGAGAAAATTGGAACCCAACCCTTGTGTACATCCAAATGTGTATTCAGGGCACTCATCAGAAACACCAGAACAAGCTTCCTCTTGTAAAATGGCATTTAAAAAGTTTATTTAATTTTCTAAACACTAACCTGATTAACTTTTCAATATTGATTTATATAGTTTGTTTTGGGGGTTTTTTGTGTCCAGAATTGCCACTTTCTGGAAGGCCACACTTTGCAGATTTCATTGCTGTAAAGTCCAATGCTCCAGCATGGCCTTTAAGCTTCAGTGATCACTTTGTTCCTTGCTAGAGTGTGCTGGAAGGATCCAGCTCTTTGGCAGTGAAATGACTTCATGGTACCAGCAAAGAACATGTGAAAATGAGGAAAAATATTTTAAATGACTGCTAAATGCCTATGACATGATTAAGGGCTTGCAGTATCTTTCAAAGACAGACATAGAATATTGAAGAGCTGTCTCCTTGCCTTTGCCCTTAGGAACTGAGCCATCTACAACCACCCTTACCAGTACCTAAATGCTAAAAATCCAGCTCCAGAAATGAATTTCAATACATCTACTGCAGTTCTATATGTACATCAGTGTTAGCACACTGGGGTTTGGTGGTGGTTACAGATGAACAATTGTTAAAGAGTTTGCAGTTATAATTGGTTTATGGCCAATCAATCCCAGTGTTGAGTAATATTTATCTCTGCTAAGCTCTTTGTATTTTCATATTCTATTTGAAATACCAAAGCTGCACAAATACTACTGCTCTTTTCTTGTTCCTTAAAGGCCACATGTTATTTTCTGTTCTTAAACACACAAGCATGTTGAGAAGTGAATTTGGGATAAGTTTGTCTGAAATGCCACTGCCTCGGTTGTGATGTTTTGGATTTTTTATATTGCAAAGCCCTTTTTCCTTGTTTGTGGCTTTATATGAGAAATAATTCTGCCTTGATTATCCTCTTGAAACGGCTGAATATTCTTGACACAAGGTAGTCAAATCCAAGGGGGTGTCTTGCACCACGATAATATTGCTGCCAAAAGGCAATATTTTAACAGATGGACTTCTCATTAGAGATTCATGTCACGTCCACCGGGGCTGTCACCTTTGGATCCAGAATGAAGTTCAGTCCTGGCTGCAGATAATTACTGCCTCACCAGGCACAACGGCAGGATCAAAGATCAGAAGTCAAAACTTCCCAGATACTCCTTCTTCTGTATTATTCCCTCTCCCCTCTTGGCTGTTGAAAATACCAAGAAATTATGCAAATTCAGTTGCATTTATACAACTTTATATACATTAAATACTTTTTAAATTTCAGAAGTTTAGCTGATGGCAGATATGATCACAGTCTAAATAACAGGGACTTGTGGTAACATTAGAAACCCTTTATCTTGTTCCTTGCTTTACCAAGAGCTTTGTTTCGCTTGTATGAGACTTTCACTTTTGTTCATCCTGTCACAATACAAATTTTTCATGCCTGGACTGTCCTACCTGTATGTCTGTGATGGAGACATTGCTGTTGCCCCCATGTGACGTGGCTCTGCCCAGGCTTGGGGGTGCAAGGATCTTGTCTCTCTGTCCATCTGTCTGGCTCATTGGATTTGCAGCTGGGAACTCACTGTGAGCTATTGGAATATTTATTCAACTTGATAGATTTTGCAGCTTGCACTGAGTTGACTGATCCTGTAGCTGGTTTGTTACTGGTGTCCAAGTGACCCAGTTTAAAGCCAACTGCACAGTTTCATTTAACAAGGCGCTCGACTTCTCAATGTGTGAAGTCCAGACCTTGCTTATTGTTGTGTACTTAATAAACAGGAGTGATAGCCCAGGCTTAGGTGGATTGAAAATTTGGGCTTTTATTACAGATTCAGTAGTCCCTCTTGCAGAATAAATGTCAAGTCATATTGTGGATTTCGTTGCAACAGCTATGAAGCCACAGCTTCTTCAGTCCTTGATACAGACAAAACTAATATAAGCTCCCCTTTGGGGATTTGTTTGCTATTTGAAATACAAATATTGTTTGGTTTTCTATGCATTTTATGAATAGAGTTTTATGAAGGTTTTTTTAATATATATATTATTACCAATACTTTTTCATTTACTCTCCCTCTACAGTACTGAGAATATCTTATTCTTCTACCACAGATGTTATTCAAGGTTAAAAAAAAAGTTTGAAGTAACTGTCTTTAAAGCATTCTCTGTTATGTTGCAAGGTGGTCCAGGAAGACACCATTATCCTTGGAAAATGTAGAAGCTTAAAAATAAGCATTGATTTGGCAGGAGTTATACCCTAATTTATTTAATCCTGTACTAAATTTCCTTGTGCAGCTGGCTGATCAGCTGTGGCCTGATGATGCCTGAGAGGCACAGTGCTGTGCGATGGACCATATTTCCATCTTTTCCTTGACTCTCTTCATTCCCTTTTAGAATCCTCTTTTTGCTCCTGAGGGTCAGAGAAATGGCTATTCCTTTGTTTTGGAATGAATGTGCCTCTCCTTGGACTCCCATGCGAGAACTAGACATTAGAGGATGTAACACAGGGATGTCAGGAAACCTGTAAACCTCCTAATTAGACATGTCTTAAGTGTGAAACAATCGGACTTGGGGTTGTGCCCACCTCCCGGGAGCAGGCAGATAGAGAAGCTGCTGTTTCACCACTTCATTATCACCCAGTGCACTGAATAGGAAAGCTCTGATGTCACCCAGTTGCTATAGCAACACCATCCTTGCTTATCTCTGTTTCTCTGGCAACAATCCCTTACTTTCTGCTATATTCACACTTTCTTTGTTACTATAAAATTCCTTCGTGGTGGTTTAGGTAGTCACTCCCATCAGGTCATTCCTTAGATTCAGACTGTGTCTTCCTTGTACAAAGAATTACCGGACTTCTATAATTTAACATTCATTTTGGTAGCTTTTGAAACTGGAAAAGAAAACCAGGCCATTTAGGAGACTGTAGAGAGGCATGGTAAATTAAAATTCATTTTATAGTCTGTAGGATTCATTTAAGGCTGTAGGGTCTGGGCTTCTTTTGGGAATTACCCCAGTTTGAAGTCAGAGACCTGCGAGTCCTTGGGAGAGGTAAATGTCTGTGTTCCAATTGACTGTTCTCCCTCCGAGCTGGATAAAATGTATGATCTGATATCACAGGGTACTTGAGGAAAGCAGCCAGAAGTGATACTTATGGGCTGGGATTCTGTGAAGAGTTCCAGTGTGTGCAGAATCAATTACAAGATAAGAATCTTTATATTAGATTTGTAAGATATTTTAAGATAGAAGGGACCTCCAGAGTTCCCCATCTGTTCTAACCCTTCGTCAAAGCAGATCTAATCAGATCAGGCTACTCCGAAAAGGCTTTCAGCTCATTTTTGAACACCTTCAAGAATGAATGTTTCATACCCTCTCTGTGTGACTGTTCCAGTATTTGGCCACTGTTGTTAAAAAAAAAAAAAAAGAAGAGGAAGAAACAAATTTCCAGTGTTCCAACTTGTGTCTGTTGCTTTGCACCTCCTGTCCTTTTGTTTGCTCTGCACACCCAAGAAGAGTTCCTCTCTGTTGTCTTTGCATCCTCCTGCCAGGTCGTTGCCTCCCTGACCATCACAATGGCCCCCCAGTGAACTCACTCCAGTGTAACTCGGGTCCAGAAGGCAAAGCTGGGATCACTTTACTTATTTCTCTCCCTTTCTCTATTTTCTTTTCAGTTACAGTCAAGGGTCTTGTTCAAGCAATTAGGGGAATGACAGTGGTGGAAAGAAGGAGGGTGAAGAAAGTAATTAATACCAACCTAGAATTTTCAGAACAAGTTAAATATTTTCCTTTCTGTGCCTAATAGGTTGATAACAGTGTTCCATAACTGAGTATTAATATTCATGAGGAACTCTAGATAATTAACTGATTTGGTAGCTGAAGAGAAGGTGAAGAATCTTGCTGTTCTTGGTAGCATCTACTTTGGTCACCCCTTCCCAAAGATCCATTTGAGCAGAGTTATAAAAGAACCCACCCATGCTAACATTTATGTGAGTTTTTCATGTAAGTATTCCTGTTCATTTCAGTGAAAATTTAGCAGGCAGAATTCTACAAGTAGAATTACAATCAGCATTGCTTTGTGTTTCTGCAGACAGACAAGTTTATGTTCATGTAATACATGGCAGTATTAATCATTGCAGAAGTCAAAGGACTATTCCTAAAGTTCTTATTCTCAGCTTTTACATTAGCTCTTCTCAGATTTATGGATACTGCATATTTATGTGTTGTGTCAGCACTGGAGCAGTTTATCATTTAACACTTATCTCACTGAAGAGTAATTTGCTTTCTCTGTATTAGGTAATTTTTGAAACACTTGTGTATAATAAAATGCACTCACTATAAATTTATTAAAAACTTTTGAATGAGCTTCAAAATCGATTACTTCATTGTAGGCAGAGTGACTACTTTGTCATTTCTACTATTATTGCTCTCTGATGTCTCAGTATTCTGTCACTGTCTGTACAGTCACTGTGGCCTCATGGTGATGTAAAGGGGATACAGAATCACAGAACCATTTAGCTTGGAAAAGACCTTTAAGATTGAGCCCAACCATTAACCCAGCACTGCCAAGCCCACCTCCAGACAATGGCCCCACGTGCCACATCTGTATGTCTTTTAAGTACATCTGGGGATGGTGACTCTGCCACTGCCCTGGACAGCCTGCTCCAGTGCTTCACAACCCTTTCAGCAAACAGATTTTCCCTAATATTCAACCTAAACCTGCCCTGGCACAGCTTGAAGCCATTTCCTCTTGTCCTGTTGCTTGTTACCTGGAAGAAGAGACCAACACCCACCTGGCTACCACCTTTTTAAATAAATAGATGCTTTTTATCAGTAGATGTCTAAGTTAATTGTATCAGGGAATTTAACTACACTAGAACTCCTCTTTAAATAGCTAAATAGCAGTTAAGGTTCCAGATAAATACAGGATACAAACAGAATCTTTCCATGGTATTGTTGCCATTGTTTGTCTATCAAGTCATAACGAGCATTTGAGGTCATTCAGCTACTTATGGAGAGATTAATATAATCTTTCCTTTAAGTTCATTTTCATGACATGAGAAGATGAACTGGACTGTATTTTTCCAACTGTCATTATGGAATGGGAGATTTTCAAGACTAGTTAAGTGTGGGCTGGCTATTTCTTGCTGATAAGCCAATTTGTTATTTCATTTTTTAAGATATCCCTGTATTCATGCCTGGTTTCTCTCTTACTGATTTATCATCACTGATACTGGATGAGATGTTAAGGATATTTTATGTAGTATTTCAAAGACCACTCTGGAGATTATCTCAAGGCAACTTGTTGTCCTTATTACAAGTTGTTCTTTTCAGAAAGGCCCTTAGCACTGCTCCAGAGGACTGTTAGTGAGAGAGCATTGGAAATGCCACGCCGGTGTTTCCCTACACCCCTTTTCCCAGTGCCCTTCCCCTGCCCTGCACCCACAGGATTGAGCAGAGGAGGCAGGGTGGCTGCAGCATGTCAAGTTGAGTAGTCAAAGTTGAGTTTGTACCAAAGAAAATCAGCTGCCATCTCTGTGACAAGGAGCCTGCAGAGGAACAGGGGAGATATTGTCTAGTCTGAAACATTAACTCGAGCTTTGATTTGAAATTTAAAAAAAAAAAAAAGAAAAGTAAGATTAGGCCAGGGAGAATGCAGGGGAAATGGTCTCTGGCATCCAGAGTTTCTCTTTTTAAAAATAATTACAAAAAAGAAATAAATCTGACTTGCTTATTGCATTTTATGACCCTTGTGTGTTAGTCATTGTTCTTGAGATGGGAACGGAAATAATAGTCGAGCAGCAAGCAGAATTTATGGTTCTAAATAGCAGTCTTGACAGTTTCTCAATAAAAAGTAATTCAACAAATTGCCAACACTTTTCCTGATCAGAGTACATAATGCAACAGATAAGTGACATCAGGCTCAGCAGGCAAGTCATCAGCATCCAACACATAATGATCTTTGTAATTTGGAATGTCTCTGCTCTGTCACATTGGCAATTGGTAGTCATCCCGTGTCAGTTTGGTTCCTTGCCCTGCAGCAAGACTTCTGAATGCAAAGACCATCTTACAGGAAATATAAATGAACCAATCACTACCCTACCACCTCCATTGTTGCCACGTATGATTAAAAGAAACACTTAAGATTTTAAAATGCAGCTTAAAACTTAGCTCATTGAAACATAAAACACAAATTTATCATTGATATGAGAAACTTCTGAAGGATTTATTCAGTCTTTGAATGTTTTGTTTTGCTGCTCTGAGTAGTCAAAACCCAGTACATTCTGGTTACTTGAACTTCCTCACTTGTTCTTCCCCACTCTTTTTCTCATATAGGATAAAAGGTTTCCCAGAAATTTAGCACTGTCTTAGCAAGGTTTCACTTTGTGGTGTGTTTCAGGTTGGGTTTCTTTAGAAGATCAATTAATATGACAGTGTGATCTTTTCATGCTGGGGGAGCATTGAACAGAGACCATGAAATTAGGACTGAATATGCTGCAGACTGGCAGATTAATTAATTATAACAACAGAAATCATATTTTTTCAGTTAATACAGTTGGGATTTCATTTTTGCAGCCACAAGTAAATAATAAAGCATTACTTAATTAATTAAAGTGTTATGCAGTGTTACTCCCAGCTCACCAGGACATCAAATACAAATTTTGCCCTGGCCAGTTCTCAAAGCCATCAGCATGTGACCTTCTAAGTGGTACCTATAATTTTTCCATCCTCTTTTTCTTTATTTATTTTTTCTTTTCTTTTCTTTTCTTTTCTTTTCTTTTCTTTTCTTTTCTTTTCTTTTCTTTTCTTTTCTTTTCTTTTCTTTTCTTTTCTTTTCTTTTCTTTTCTTTTCTTTTCTTTTCTTTTCTTTTCTTTTCTTTTCTTTTCTTTTCTTTTCTTTTCTTTTCTTTTCTTTTCTTTTCNCCTCTCCTCTCCTCTCCTCTTCTTTCTCTTTCCCTTGTGGGTAACCTAAACACTTATTTTTCTGTACCTAACTGAAGCTGCATGGAGTTTGTGTTTGCTGGGTGTAACAAAGGTTCCTTACTTTAGCAGTTGTAATGCTTTTGTGAAGTTGCACGTTTCTCTCTGTAAGACCCTTCTTGCCCAAACACCTATATTCTCACCAAATTAAAAGAAGTCCCTTAGAGGAAAAATGTGTAGTTATTCTCTGGACTGAAGTCAAGGTATCAAAGGCTTTACAAGGGTTCATGCGGGTGAAATCTCTTGAAGCCTGCAATGAAAAAGCACAGGGGGTGAAAGTGGAGCCCCGGGGGCCGGGTGGGTAACAACCCTGCAGGAGTTGCTGGCTGGCTCGACAAGCGAAGTGCCTAAACAGTGTCATGGGAGTGTTCTCCCCTCTTCCTGCATATGAGGCCCGAAAGCATCTTAACACCTCACTTTGGCTGCACAGATGGTCTCGGAGCTGCGTATCAGCTCCCTCTGCTGAAAGGAAAGAGAGGTGTGAAATACGATGGCTGGCTGGGGATCCAGCTGCTGGTGAATGATTTATGGGACTCTTATTTTTCCTGACATAAGTGTGACTGCTCTCCTGAATGCATATTCAGGTTGTCTACACTTGACTGTGCTCCTCAGCGCCGAGGAGCAGCATTCCACAATTTCTTACTCATGTCTTGCATGTGTTTTTCAAGCTGTTGGCTCGATACGGCTGCATTTTTAGTTACTTTTTTTGTATAAATACACCCAAATGGCAATGTCTGAAAATGCTGTAGTAAGTCATCAAGGTGGCACTTTACAGCTACTGTGTGTTTTAGACCACATCATGCTATTCATGTTACTTCAGCCTGTAGGTGAAAAAGCAAGGTGACAGCGAACCTGTGGAGAGGAAACAAATGCCCCTTTTGTTTTGCAACATGAGAAGTCAAGACAATTAAGTTCTGTCACCCCCTTTGTAGAATTTGTGTATCTGAATTTTTAAAATGCTTGGATGAGACTGGGTATAGAAAGCATGTTTTAATATGCTTCAATCTAGTAAAAGAGAAAGTTTGAAAAGAAGAAAAGCAAAAGTTACGATTTGATAAATTGCTAGACGTGACTGGATGAATGAAATAAATAAGATTCGCTGGTGAAAATATGCATTTATTTAGATGGTAAGAAGAGCTAGAATGTGGTTGGTTTAGAGGAGAGGAGAAAGGAAGGATAGGAAATAGGAAATCTTGTTGCTGATTCAGCACATGACACGCAGATGTGACAAATTCTCTGTGAGTTTTTCGCTTTCTAGGTCAGACTGAATCACTTGGCTGGCTTCGGTTTGCACATCTTGTTGGTGACCTGCTGCTTCCATTTAGCACATACTCTAGAATGCACTTTAAAAAATATAGCAGTTTTCCATCTGCTGTTCTCACAACAGACTTTATAGCCCTGTCATCTACCTACATCTTCTAGAAAAAAGCAATCTCTTCTTCTTGTCGGTGCAGTCAGAAGTGTCTGCTTGGGTTTCTTCTTCTGTCCCACACCACACGGGCAAGGCAGGCACTCTGAAATCACCTCCCTTTTCGTGGCTGTTGTGACTTTTAAGGCCTGTTTATTGATCAAGGAAACGCAGTGTTAAATGTTTTTGTTATCAAACGGACCTGGTAGTAATTCTTGTTGTGGAAAAATCATCACATGCCTAAATATTGAATGTTTTTCTGAGGAAACAGGTGACCACAATTTGTCAGTATGCAAGATACCTGAATGTCTTAGCATGCTCATTTTAGCCTCCTCTGCTCCTTTGTCACTATTTATGTATTTTTGTAATTACTGTATTTATGTAATATTGATGCACAACACCCATTTTATATTATTCCAATATTTTTATCAGTTTCTATATAATCTTTTAATGACATTGATTTATAAAAATATCAATCCTGTATTCTTTGTACCACAGCAAATACTAAAATTTTGTCTTCTTTGCTAGGCTTTTCACTTTTCTGAAGAATTATTATGACCTACTTGTTTAGAAAATAAATTTTTGTTTTAAGTAGCTTAACAAACTTGGTAGTAATCTCTCATGGTTCACTGTAATGGCAGCCATATGGAACTATAATTTCAAAGTCCCACAGATCTAATTTAGTTTTATGCTATGTTGGATTACATGTCAAAATTATCTTCATGCCATCTGTAAGAGTTCTTGCATTCTGAATTGTTTTATTGTAATTTTACTGTAGTGGTTGTTATCTGGAGATTCGTTCTTTACATCAGTTAATGACGTTTGATTTCTTAAAGGCCCAAACAGCTTCATTTTTCTCATATTGCATCTTGTAGGCTCTAGGAATTTCCTGGGAAAAAAATCAAAGTGACTGTAAAGATGAGTGAGCGTTCATGGAAGTGAAAAACAGGAATTTGCTTGGTTTAGCTTCATCACTTGAGAGTGTTGTTTTGCTTTGTTTGTAGCACACCAAGATCTCTCCCCTTTCATGTGTAATTGTTTGGCCTTTCCCAGTGAAAATATCTCCTGAGGACACTTACACATACTGACACCACGGACTTGTTGAAAGGAGGAAAAAAGTGAGGAGAAAGAGGAAAAAGTGAATAGCTGTTAAAAGAAATAAAATATTAGCTGCCTTAAATGTTATTTTGGGGCGCTAAAAGAGGAAGCTTTTCAAAGCCAAAGAGGTGGCAGCCGTGGCTTTGGGAGCCCTCGGTGATGCCTTATTTGCACAGCCTCTTTGTCTTTCCCACAATGTCCCCCCCCTGTGCCAGCCCTGCCTGTCCCTCTGCAAACCCCTGTCAGGTCCGGGGCTGCCCCTTCCCTGCTCAGCCCGTGCCCTTTGGAGCGCTTTGGAAGGGGAAAAGTGGGAAAACCAAGAAAACAGCTCAAGTGCTTGTTTAGCAGATGGTTTAATTCTTTGTTCGTGGTCAAGCCTTTTTGTCCTTCAAACCACCGTCTTGTGTTTTCTTTTTGTATCACCATCCTCTCATCAGAGCTCCATTGAAAAAGAATTCAGCACATCAGCATATTAAGTGAGCAGTAAATTGCAAAAAACGTGGCAATTGGAGACCTTCCTAGTCCTTTAGCTTATGTTACAGCCTTTCGCTTTTTTTTCTTTCCCTTCTTATGCCTTTTTTTTTCCCCATGTGGACTTATAAGGAGTTTCATAAAGGGGCTACATCTTGCTCCGTGCTTTTAGGGCATTTAATACTGTGGGCCTACATGTCAATTACTGTTCTTAGATAGAGTGATAACATGAAAAATAAAACCTAACATTCGGCCTGCTTGGTATTTGCATCTTTTAATTAACTTTTTTTTTTTTTAAGGAAGCAGTTGAGAGCAAAGGTCAAAGACGAGCGAAAATATTCACTGTAAAATAGTATTTTGTAAGTTGTGTCTGCACACATATTACCTCTCGGGGGTGTCTGTTTGGTAAGATTTTAGCAGTTCTCACTGTGCCAACAGATCTGCAGTCATGGTTAGTCTGTGAGGCCGCGGTGCTGCTGCTGCTACCATCACTTCCAGTGTTAATGTTTTGGGGGGTTGTTTCTCTGCGGGTTTTTCGCCTGTGCGTCAGCTTTAATTTAAAGGCTCTATTTTAAGTTATAGCTGTGAGACAAATAGCAACTTGTGGTTCTGGATGACTTATTTTTCCATTGCAGCAGATATGAAGTGCTGGCTGCTCTAGGAATTCAGTCAGGATCTCTTGCTGTTTGGCTTCTGCTTCACGCTACCATCAGAAAAGTGCATTTGTACACATAATATGTGGATGCAATTTATTATCCGACAAAGACAATAAATAGTTTTAATTATTTGTTAATCAACAAAACAAAACACTCCATGACTGCCACAAAGAGAGGCTGCTTGCCTACTGCCACAATTACATAAGCCTATAGATAGAGTTTATGGCTAGTAAAACTAACTGCATTAAAACATTGCTCCAAGGAGGCACCTCAGCCTCTGTAGGGGCCTTTACTGACACATGCCAGTTCCAAGACCAATAACCTCTCTCTTGGGTTCTTCCTGAACTTTTGTTCTAGAAGTGGCTGAGGGATATCTTGTCATTAAAATTTAGGCCTATGCATTACATCTGCTGTTTATACCACTTACACAGGTTTCTTTTCTGGGTGGCGTTACATAAGAAAAGTGAAGTGATTCAGCTGAAGATGCAGTCTGAGGGAGTTTTCTTCACCCCACCATTCTGGAGTGTGGTATCAGCTGTACCTTCAGCATGGGTTTTGTGGAAATGTCCATTTTGCAGTGTTTTGGAGAGGTCAGAATAAAAAGAGAGACCATGAGAAGGTAGTACAGACAGAATTTCAGCTACAGTTATAATGAATGCTTCATCTGCAATTGCAGGCTTTGAGCACTGTCTCCAAATAATACTATTTATTAAGAACAAACTTCGACTTAAAACCCAACACTTTGTGTTAGAAATATCAGCTTAAAGATGCTTTACAAACGCTTCCTGCATGTAGTCTTGAAATTACAGATAGAACCTGTAGAAATTTCTGCCCTGCTGAAATAGGTGGTGTCCTTTGTTTTGACAGCCTGTTGATGGGATACTCCCATTAGCTACAAAGGGGATGAAACGTTCCTCCCTCTGCCCAATAAGGTTTTTATACTTTAGTGAGAGAAGATTAATTTTTAATCTGATTCTGTGCTCTATGGGGTTACTCTATCATCCAGTACTACTTTTTCCAGGTAAATGTAGAATTACATTCCAGGGACCCAGCAGGGATTTCTTGGGAAATCCTGACCTACACGTGTCTGTGGAACCAAACGGGGTGTGCTTGAGTGAGCTGAGAGAACTGGCAGATGTCACTGCAAGGCTGTTCTCTGAGAGATTTGCCAAACTGTGGATGTTGGGAGTGTTGGAGGCTGCGGGAGGGAGGAACACATTGCCCAGAAAAGCTGGGCAATCTCTGTGACCTGTTTACACACAGATCTAAGCAACCTCCTCAGAGTTCAGTGCTTCTCCTGCTTCAAAAGGGATGTCAGACTTAGATCCCATATCAAGGTCCCCTCCAACCTGAAAGATTCTAAGAAAACAGAAATGTACTGATTTGGAATATCTTAGGAAAGATGTTGGATTTTTTTTCACTCATTCCTCAGTTAATTTTGTTTTATTTTGTAACTTCTCTCTACCCATAATGAAACAATTGAAGCAAAACATCATTTAGGCAAAAGATGATCTTGGTGCTGTCTCGGATTTCTGTGATTTATAAAAGTCATGTGTATACAGGGATATCTAAATGCAGATCAGCAACAAAACAAGCTTTGAAAGAACAAGAGAAGAGAACGAATACATAAATGTGGATTTGATAAATTACTCTCCTTTCTTTACTTAACAAGACATAATCCATCAGCAGTATTTTGTTAAGTGAATTATGAAGACTGCAGTCTTGATGGTTTTAGTGTTACACCATGTATTTGCTGACTTTCAGAGCAAAAAACTAAAGATATTTTGAGTTGCAGAAGCCAGACACAAGCTAGGGATATATCAGGCTCCTGCCATATGTGTGTAGAGAGTGGAGCAAATGCATGCACCCTTCAGTTCTTGCTGACTGATAATCAATACAAATTTGTCCAATGCTATGTCTGAGCTATCAAGATTTCATCCCTGATGGGAAGAAGTCTTGGGCTTTATGGGGAGGAAAGAGAACCCGTGTCTCAGGAAGTATGAATTGCCTTCTGCTTACTTGGAGAAGCTTGTTAATGTTTCCCTTTCACCGGCCTTAGATCAGTGAGCTATTTCCAAGATCTCCAAACTATTGACTAAAACTGCCTTCCCCTCCCACGCCCGCATTCCTGATTCGCAGCTGTCATTGCTGCTCACCCGACTCCCTCCTGCGCTACAGACACTTCCCGCGGCCGTGTTACAGTGGGTGACCTCTGGGGCTCCTGCATTTCTGCATTTCATAAGGCTCCCTTCCTGCTTTGTTTATTTTCTTTGCTCTAAAATCCATATTTACAGTATCTCTAAATCTTGCTTTGCTTCCTTTTAGAGGATTATTATCAGTGTTGCTGTCTAAAGTCTTACCTGAAGCTGTACTTTTATATCTGTTTACTAAGCCCTTGTAATACTTCCTCTCTGAGCATTCCCCCTGATTATTTTTCCCCTGTGAAGGAACACTTTATACTCATTGCAGAACCAAGGAACTAACCCATGCATCGATCAGTTTAAAAAACAAGTGCCTGAGGCAGTGAAAAAAAGTATTTCATAGTGTTGAAGGCCAGCTGCACAAAGGAGTTTGGTACAGCCACTGTGTAATATTTCTGTACCACGACACAGTGCAAAAGATATTCTTGGTTTCTCTGCATCCTATATAATATGCTTATTGTATATTAATTGCATATATTATCTTCCATTATATGAGTGTATTTTCATGCTCTGCTTAGAGATGTGATTGTCCCAATGAATACGAAAAGCTAAAAAAAAAAGCATTCAGATAATATAATGCAGGAAAAAAAATACATTTTTTTTATGGGTTGATTTGTGTGTTTCTAGGTAACAAAATGGTTTTTGACATTTCTAGAACAGCAGAAATTGTAGATCAGCATTCCTGTCACATGATAAACAGAAAGTGTCTAATACACAGAAAAGGCACAGGTGTGATTGGATGTAATTTTAAATCAAGCTTTTCCCCGTGCTTGCTTTTATCACCTTACTACCTAACAAAAAAAATCCTATATACTGCTTTAGAGAGAGGTTTCCTGTGATGCTTTAGGCAGCGATTCTGCTCATACTCCAGAAGAGAAGACTTGAAACCCTGGAAAGCATACTGTTTGAATCATTACATTAGTATTATTGTTGCTGTTGTCATTAGTTATTATTCTTTTCAGCTCAGTCTCTCTGGTGATCTTGGAGGTTGTTAGTGAATGTGGCATTGGGGTTTCAGTCACAGAATGTCAACCCCATGGAAATAGTTACATTGGCTTGAGTGTCCTTGCTAATCAACAGCACTGGATTTTCGAGGCTGTGTCTGGGGGCTCAACTTCTCCCTTTGTCTTCCCACAGAAGGTGGATTGTGCACCTTCACAAATAATCCTGTTCCAAGACAAAGCTGGTGGAGCTGTCAGAAGTCTCTTGGGGTTATATGAAAAGTCCACAGAAGGAAGTTGAGGTGCTTCAAGTGAGCTTGCTGATGTCTGTGAGGCAAAGTTTCTCATGAAAGCTGCTTTGCTGAAACCTTTCATACTGGGGGGGTTTCATTTGTAAGTCTTCGCTTATTTTTAGGGTGCAAGGACCCTTCAGAGACATGGGTTTGTTCTCTGTTCTGTACAATGCAATATGATAATGAAAGCAAGGAAAAATGCTATGAAAAACATGTAGAGAAATACATGACATTACAGATGTGATTCAAAACGCTTTCAAATTGAAATGTTTGCCATGTTACTCAGCTACAGTTTTGTGAGTCTGTGTGGGTATTTTTTCCCCGGGGATTTGTTGAGGTACTTGATGTAACTCAGCACAATTCTCAGCACTGCTGAGGTTCATTTAAGTTAAAACCATCTCAGGTAGGATGTTTCTGCCAGTCAAAACCAAGCATGCATTGGGTGACTGACTTAATGAAAAACTCCTAAAACTCACTAAGTGCCACATCTCCTGAATTTCAGCAAAGGCTTCAATGCAAGAAACAAAAGGGGAGTAGGTTGCCATTTGCCTACAGCATGAAAACCCCCTTATGACAAACCATTGTGCTTAGTTATATAAAAAAACATTGTTCCTGCTGTGTCTTTTTATGCCAAATGTTCCCTGTGGTTGGGCACACAGGCTCTATCTTCCCACAACTGCATCAGAGCAAATGAGCTATGACACTGCTTGCCTATTTTTAAATAAGTTCAATGTTGTCCATCTAATGAAATGCTAAAGCATACTCTGCCTGTGGGAAATGCAGGCTTTGCAGGGAAAAACAGTTAGGGGGAGGCTTTGTGTGCTCTGTATTCAAAAAAGCAAACTACAAATCAAACCCCACCAAGCAGGTGTTCTGAATGTTGCAATAAACATCTGCTGATCTATATAAGTAAATCCTAAATCGCTGATTTCTAGTTAGAATAGGTGGCATTGATAATCTGGAAGAATTATGTATTGACTCTGAAAAGCATATTAACCACATTCTGGAACTGTAAGCATGGAAGTTCTTGTACAAGAAAGTCTTGGGAGTGTATTGATCTGTGGATAGTGGCTATATGAAAATTAGAAGATCATAATTGTTTAACATTGTCACATGATCCTGATATTTTTGCCTGGCAACTGCTTATTCTATTTTTACATTTTTTTCATTGATCTTTTTATTTTATTTGAACGCCTGCTGATACTCTGTCATAGAGCATGAGCTCATTTCTCTCACTGGCTACAGAACCACACTGATTAAAGAACTACATTTTGGCTGTAAGTGATGCAGCTGACTGATGTGCTTGGGATCAGTTTGTAACAGCACCACAGAGAGGGTTTTCAGGGCAATTCACAGGAGGTGATGCAATCACCATAGTTATGTGCCAGTTATATTTGTGCTAGTTATATATCTTGGTTTAGGGTACTGTCTCAACTGCTGGTCATTTGTATCTGTAGAGGAAAAAAAGACATCAAACTGATGCTGGATCAGCAACTCTCCTTAAATTTTGTGTTAGAAAAAAGCAGTAGACAAAGTTTGCTTAAAAGAATTGTTTTGATCTAGTGGGTGCCCTTTTTAGAGCTTCACAGATGGAAATTACAAGAGCAGTAACACATTCTCACATTTATAAATATTTAAGCTTAATACAGGGTGGGGTTTTTTTTAAATGTGAATTACTTGAATCATATACAAAATAAATGAGAGGACTAGAAGTCTCCCAAAAAGTCAGGTCAGACCTAGGAACAGGAAGTGTTTCTCCCATGTATCCATTGTGAGGAAAATTTTGTAGAAGAGCAGTTTTTCCAGAATTGCAAAGAAGGAGGAATGAGTGATATGGGAAAGCAAATGTAGGAAACGCAGTCTTTTTGTAGGCCAGCACAGACTAAATCATTTCATGACAAGGAATTATTATTAAGAGACTAAGAAATTCAACATTACAGCACCAGAAAATGACCAGCATTCGAGTTTTGGGATAAATTGCTTAAAGTGTCCCTGCCCCCGGCAGGGCAGGTGGAATTCAATGACCTTTACGGTCCCTTCCAAGCCAAACCATTCTATGATAATTATCTCAAATAATCTGGCTATGAGTGGGTCGAAGTTGAATGCAGACAAGCAGGGGCTGTATGCCAGAGATTGTGTCCCCACATTTGGTCATGGCCAGAACGTGACCCACAGAGAGAGAAACAATGCCTTAGAACAATTAAGTCGACAGTAGCGGCCTGTTCTCATTGATCATTTGATGATTAGAGAAAATTTTCCAGATAGCTTCAGATGGGTGCATTCATATTGTTACACTGAGAGTAATTAAAGCCGTGGTGTGACAGCAACACAATCGAAGATGGGGAGTCTGGTCCGTGTTCTGCACATAACAGCTGATGTTTAGAACTGTTACACTTGCATTCCTGCCTGTCTCGGTCGTACTCATTATTTAGGCAGCTTGCGAGGTAGTTCGTGGGAAGTTTTTGGCCTGTGAAAATCAGACATGTGCTTTAAAAAGTAGGCACTTGATGTGCAGTGCTGCTCTGCATAGGGTGCTGCTCTGCATAGGATGCTGCCCTGCACAGGGTGCTGCTCTGCATAGGGTGCTGCTCTGCATAGGGCACTGCTCTGCACAGGGCATTGCTCTGTCGCTGGTGCTGCAGCGACACGGAGCTCCATCCACACAGCCCCGGGGAACGGGCTGTGCAGCACATGCCAAGATGAACAGCTAAAGTGCAGCAGGTCAGGCCTGAGATGATGATTGCACTTCTCATCTCATTAGCACCTTTAATCCAGGAGGCACGGAGCATTTTAAAGCTAAATTAGTTTTTGTCATAGCTATGTGAGCTGCTCGAAGGGTGGTTCTGGTTCTGCATTTTGTAGGGAGGAAACCGAAGGAGAAAAAGGTTAACAAAGTAACTCAGCAAACTGCTGAGCAAACCAGAAACTCCTCCTGTTCTTTTAAGAACTGGCCCAGTAGCTTCCAGTATGTGTTTGGAGGCCACAGAAGTGGGATTCGTGCTCTGGCAATAGACTGTGACAAAACATAGTCTTTATTTCAGTTGTTAGAACCTGGATTTTCCGTCAGAAAATACTTAGGGGTCTGCAAACTGAGAGGAATAACAGTGAAGTAAGCTATTCCCAAAGATATTCTGGCTAAGCAAGTGTGGATGGAAAGGGTAGAGGTTTCTGAAGACAAAGGGTGAAAGTACCAGGAGAAGCAGGGGATGAGGCACAGAGCGAATGTGAGAGGGTGTGTGGATACAGAGAACAGAGGAGCACTCACTACAAGAGCTGTTTTCTCTAGCAAAGGTGTGAATTTATAATTGGATAACCCGTGGAGGCTAATTCCCAACTATAGTCTTTATTTATTAACATCTGGAAGTGCTTTTCTCTTGAGTCCTCCCTGCAAACCCCCAGCCACTGGTAAATCTTGGATTTGGGCAAACCAGGCTTCCCAATATTGAGAAGCAAATAAATGAAAATAATTAAATCGGGGGGAAATGGCTGGTTTGGGAAGCTAAGATAAGTGCTTTTGTTTTTCCCCCAAAAAGATTTCCTTTGATTGTAGGAAGGAAAGGGAAGAAATAAGCAAGTATAGACACTTTGGTTGGTTGGTTTGCTCCAAGACCTAATTGCAAGTGTCCTCTGTGTGCTTTGAAACGAAAAGGTGACATTTGACTGAATTAAGTACATGGATACAAGGACATAGGAGAGTTTGGGGTGGCTGGGCAGAATAGCAGTAGGCTTTTCTGTTAAATTAAAAAAATAAATAAATAGAAAAGGTAATTACTGACCTGCTAATTGATTTTGAAATCTACCTATCTAAAGGTGAAAATGCAGTTGTATTATTGGCAAAGTGAGAAGAATAGAAGAGGAAAGTAGGTCTTTTCCCTTCTATGAACAGCTGCTCTGCTCCTCTGTAATCAAAAGCTAACACCAGCTTGAGGTTTTTTTCTAGCTGTGGGGTGTTCTTAATGGATTTTTTCATGATAAATTGCAAATGTGATTTCTTATGCTAGAATAAAGGAAGTATATTCCTGTTTAGTTAGTCTGTTAGACTATGTTTCTTCCCCTCTTGCTCTTTTAAGGGATATGGAATATAAACCTAATTTTTCAGTCCCATGATAATGAATCAAGCATGTCCTATCCAGCCTAAAGCAAACTGCCAAGAAATAAGTGTGTGTGGGAGGGGGTTGCTAATTGAAAGAGCAAACACTTTGTAGGTAACCTTTTTTTGAACTGAAATCTTTTATCTAATTCAGTTTGCTTCTGCAAAAGCTGTTTTCCCATGAATACAATGACTAAAATATTCAATATTAACAGACTGCCTGTTATTAAGACCAAAGGGGAATTTTGTTGTAGCCCACACTGGAATTAAGGCTAGACATTGGTGATCAGCCTGTTCTAGTTTAACTTCAGCCCTCACCATGATGAATTCTGTTAATTAAGGGGGGTGTGTGTGTATGTGGTGTTTGAAAGCAGGTGCTGCTTGCTCTGTCTGGAGCTGTGCAGTCATGCCTGACATAATGCTGGTCCTCAGTTTTATATGAAGCCTTGCTGAGCTGGGACTTGGGCCTTGGCTAAACTGGACCCACCATTTCCAGCTGGTGTAGCACCCAGGTCCAACTACTGCTTTCTGCTCTCACTGTGGTGTGGGCTTGAATATCCTTAGGGTGGGGTCCTTCTGCTGGTCCCAACTAATTCACTTTATCATGAACCTTTCAATAGTTGCCAGTTTTGTTCTCAGCACATACATGTTGGACCCACTGACAGTACTTTGTGTTTTGACCTTCTACTCATGCGCCTTGTAGCTGAAATATTTCACTATTACAAAGGAAATACGTGTTTTTAACAGCCATATATTCTTATTTGCTTTCAATTTTATTCTGATTCACATGAGATTGACTTGACTTTCCTGGAGCTCTTGTTCTCTGAGCATGAACAGAAGCATATGCATTGGGTGAAGGAATTTTTTTGTTTGTTTATTGTTGGGGTGCTTTTTTAATTGTAACTTGTTCTTTGTATTTAAAATTCTAGTGGCTGGAACACTGGCAGAATATTGCCCTGTAATTTCAGTGGCTTATTCAAATAGGTGTTATTTATGGTTTCTTCTTAAAACTCCACAGCTCATTTTTAAAAAAATCTCATCCCCCAAATTTATCTGCAGTCTAAACTGAGGGAAATGATGTGCTTTATAAGGTAAAATCAAATGCAGTATATGTTGCATAAATTTCCATTGTTGGCTGAATTGAAATCATTGCTAGTGGCTGATAAGGCATTTGCTAGTTTTCCTTTTTTTTTTTGGCTTTTGAAATGTGCAGTTTTCTCTCAGGCTAATGTGCTTTATTGCAAAGTAATTTATGTACACTCAGGGATTTTATTTAACCTCAGCTACTCTTATGGGAAAATCACTGCTTTGAGACTCCAGCATTTGGTGTGTTCATCTGTCATTCAGCAGCAGCGTCCAGAGCAGCTGCAAAAGGATTCACTGGGCAGTCCGATGTCTTTGGGTATTGACATTTCACTTGGGGTCTTACTGGTTCATTTGTCTTTCTTAGGATCTTATTTATGTTGGTGTCTCACTTAGGATCTCTGCTATCACACCAAATATCAGCGTTGCACTTGAAAAAAATGTTAGATGTGTCTTTGCCACGTCAGATTAAATCAAGTGTTCTTGTTTGGTTTGCTCAGTCATGGAATGGAATCACAGGATGCTTTGGGTTGGAAAGGGCCTTTAAAGATCATCTCATTCCAGTCCCCCTGCACTGGGCCAGGGCATGTTCAGTCCCACTGTGAAGGGAAGAAAAATATCAGAGCTTCTAATAAAACAGAACATATAAAAATGCAATGCATGCACATGTAAAACAGAGCTTTGGAATTTGCAGTTTTCCCTGCTGCATCCTCCTTCCCTTTTCTGCGAAGGCAAAGGCTGTGGCTTTTAACGTGAGAAATCTCAAGAGCTAGTAAAGATCTTAAAGATAAGAGTTTAATTCACAGAATTCTTGTTTTAAATATGCCTGTTAGTCAGACCTGAATGTTTCACAGTAAAATCCTTCTCTTCAAAAGGTGCATTAATATACTTTGAACTTCCAGAAATTTAAGTTGTTAAGGTATAAGAGGGATTAAATTACGCTCATCTTACATAGTTTAGGATGTAGAAAATGTTTTCCTTTCTCCTTTCTACTGCAACAGAATCATGTGGATTTTTTTTTTTAATTTTGCCTATATTAAGACATATGCATAGCATTTTTTATTTATCTGCTACAGGAAATGTGCATTGTGTGTTTATTATAAGAATTATAATTTCTTGTGCCAACAAACTGGGCTACCACACAGAAGGAGTGGATATTGTGAGAGGGGGTAGGAAAACTGAAACAAGGGGAAGGAAATAAAACTCCTAAACATGAGGAACAGGCAGAGAGTAAGGAGAATAATCAGTAGATGCTTAAAAACACCAAGGGTTGCAAAGAAGGGAAAGAAAAATAAAAACCACAAGGAGCACCAGAGGCAAAAATACAAGTGATGAAACAAAGTTTGAGTTGAGGTCTTTTAATCATTGAGTTAATATTTGATGTCAAATATTTCAATAAGAGCACAAGAAACCTGAAGCAATTCCTTTGCTGCTGTTCAGTGCTTTAAAAGAGTGAACTCTCCATTGGTCTTTCTGAATTTAGATCACTCTTTGTATTTTAAAGCAGGACATTTTTTTCCACAAGTAACGTGCTTTCCCATTCTGACCTTGCTGTCTTAATTCCTTATAGAAACTTAGACATGCCAGTTTTGCATGACTGGAAGCTGGGAATGGCTGTTTTTACAGATACACTCAGTAAAGCTTGTGTAATGTATTTTCCAGCAATGTTTGCCTCACTGACTGCTGGGTGTTAAATGTAAATTATGGGATATTGCCATTGCTTATGAAGATGTAGATGGTGAGCTCCAGTTCTCATCATGTACAATATACTGTTGAATATTCAGTTTAATTGTCTCCAGCAAGAGAGGCAGTTTTGAATATGGGAGTTGGGCATGATACTACAGAAATTAACCTCTTTATCAAAGATTTTTAAATAATTTTAGTGGAAAATGGAAGAATCCAGACCACAAACAAATTCTTCACTTGTTAATGCTCCATCCATTGTTAGTGAGCCACTTTGAGAAGTTTTCTGAAAATTACCTTTTTCTTTCTTTTGCTTTGAAAGGGCTTTGGTGTTTATGCTAGTTTTTTATAATTCATCTTAGGCTTTTCAGAAATATGATTGAACACAATATTTCAAATCCACCTACTGTTCCTATTATCTCCAGTATTTCTAAAAAGGGTTTCTTTTTTTTTAAAAAAAAAAAAAAGAAAAACAGTCTGTTTCCTGGAACTGCATTTTAAATCAAGTTCTGTTTGCCCCCCCGTCAGCTTTTGGTTTATACCGGCTTTGCAGTGGGCATGTAGAAGTAATTGTTAATGGTTTCATTGCTTTCATGCCTCTCCTTTTCAAGAACACAGGTAAAAAGTCTTTTCGGACTTGTGACTCCCACTGTAGGATCCTATTTCATGATTGTTATTCATTCTTTCCCATTTTTCCTTCATATGGGAAATACAACTTATTTTCAGAGGATATCTGTTATTTTTTTTGAACACAGAACTGAAGAAATAGTTATCTATCAGGTAATGTGGTGAAACACACACATGCAGATGTAGCAAAATTCTCCTGCAGAGGAGCACAGAATCCAGTCAGGCCTTTGTTTTGCAAACAAACTTGGATTCATATTTGTCCTTTACAGCTTTCAGATTCATACAAGTAGTAGTTTCTGTGTTGTCCCATATTCCCCCTTAAATGTATTTAAAAGGGAAGACTAATGGGAAAGAGCTGTGTTTTAAACTGTATATATGCCTATATATAGGCATCCTTTCTCCACCAAATTGCTGTCCTTGTTCTTTATCTGACCAGCTCTTTGCATTTTTCGAGTTGTCCAGCTTTTTTTTATGACTTGAGTAGTTTGAACAGTTTTCAGAGCACAAACCATTTCCTTTCCTGTGCCTGGTGGTTTTCGTGTTGCTCCATAAGGGATGTGGTGCTGTGAGCAGCCACCTTGCTGGAGGACAAGAAAGGGAGGGATAGAGTGGGAAGATACAAATTTCTGGCACAGGAACCAGCAGATAAGGTGCTGGGGATGAAATGAGTACAGTCTATTCTATTTTGAGAGCCCCAGAAGGCCCCTCCTGATACTACAGTATATCTAAACACAATGATCTCAGTCCCAGGTTTTTAATTTCACTCTGGAATGCCTGTGGCCCTGTGCAAAGGCTGGTTGAAATAGTGGTGTTAGTGTCTTGGGTTTTTATTTGCTCTATGCTATGTAGTGACTCGGGATGGAAAAGGACACTGAGCAGTGACAGTGATGATCAGTGTTCCCTGGTTGGGAGCTCTGGGATTCTGCCAATTACTCAAGAATATGCTTCAGTGATACAAAATGGAATATGAATTCTTAATTATTATTTCTCTTGGTTGCTTCTGCTTGCTCGCATGTAACTTTTAATGGCTTTATGGGAATTCTGTGCACACATTTCAAGGCAAAATCTGGACCTGTTAATGCTTTTTCTCATTTCTCCAGTGTGTTTCAGGAACGTTGGCAATGAATGGCTCTGTTGTGGGAATTTGCTTGTATTTTTACCTCTTGGGTTTGTGTTCCCAAAAGACAAAAGAAAGCTGTTCAAGTAGTGTATGAAGCATGTAATTGACAGCCTGATGTAAATTAAAGCCAGGAAGTATTTATGATGTATTCCAGGAGATTATTTCTGCCAGGTAGTTGCTTTCATGAGTCTCATTTGGGACCTGCATTGGAGAAAGAGCTAAGCCACTTCGTTTCTTGTTCTACAAATTCTGTTTCTGGTCCTACATACCATTCCAGCTACTGAGGGATGCAGATTTTGGGTGGGGGAACAGCGATTTCAACTGCCCGTTGCAGGTATCAGGAGTTTCTACAGGTTAGTCCAGCTGCACTTGCAGGTGGTTTGTAGGGATTCCATTAGTTGTACCACCACACTGAGTGTGAATCTCCTTGTGCTGGAACAGTCTGAATAAATAATTATAGAAAAACACATTTTGTTCCTTTATTGTGATACTTTGCCTGTTGTGATTTTAAGTCCAGCAGGAAACACATGCAACACATGCTCAGTAAAGTGTTTGGAATACTTTTTCAGTGATACTGTACTTTTAAGCTATAAAGTAACATCAGGAAAAAATAGAAATACAAATATTCAAATATTTATCTTGGAGCATGCTTCTGCCTGATACTTTGAACATATTACACAGCAGCTCTCTCTACTTTTTGTGCAGTGGAACAGCCTGCCCAGGGAAGTGGCTGAATCACCAGCCCTGGAAGTGTCCCAAAGGTGTGTGGGTATGGCTTAGTCATGACTATGGTGGTGCTGGGTTAACAGCTGGACTCAATGATCTTGGAGGTCTTTTCCAACCTTAATGATTCCGTGTTTATACTTTACCCATTTCAGAAGGACATCAAATGGATTGTGATGTTTCATTACTCTGTGGTGGCTGATTTAAAACCAAAACACACTGCTACTCTGAGTTACCACAAAGCAGATTCTGCCTGTAAGCAGAGCTTTGCCTTCCAAATAGTCACATACACTGCCCTCTAACGCAGCCTGGCCTGGCACACACAGGAAGGACAGAGATTCAGGGACAAATTATAAAGCTCAAGATCTAGCTTGACTATTCCTGATATTAAAGCACCTGTTTTTAAAATAGAATTCTCCTCTAGTATTTTAATGTGATATTTTCAACGTTATGTGGAATTTTAAAAAAGGATTATTTCATTATCTCCAAATGTGTAATGGACTATGTGTTAGGTAAACAATTTTTCTTTGGCTCTGACTGGTGAAGAAAGTCTGTGGGGATTTGAATTTTCTTTGTGCAATTAAGAGAAGTACCCAAGCAATTCTGTTGGCAACAGTAATGTGGGACACATCACTTGAAACTAATCTCAGGCTGTTACTTATTGGATCTTTCCAATAGAGAGTGGGAGATTAGGTGAAACAGCTCCTTTAAATTGCGTGCCTTTTTACATTTTCAAAACAATGCTCTTACTACTGCCTCCAGCTAGTCAGCTTCCTGAGATGAGCACGGACTTCCTGGAGGTCAAAGCAGTTTAAAAGGAAGAAATCATTTTAACAAGGTCTGAGTATGTAATTTAACTTGAATTACAAAAAGCTTGCTGGAATGCAGAAGAATTGGCCCTTCCTATCTGAAATGAACAGCATTGGGGCTGACCAAACATTTTGTTATCCCATTGCAGCATTATTTCAATTGGAATGCTCTGTGTTTCACTGGCATAACAGTGGTCATAACAAACTAACCTAGTAATAATGTGTAGGGCATAGAGATTCTCATGTCCCTACACTCCCCTCAGCTTCCCACCCCAAACACAGGGGTTTTTTTGCTGCTTAAACAAAGCTCAACTGCTGACAATCTGCATTTCTTATAGATGGCTTTACCTGTGGATAATAAACTTGAGGTCATGTCCTGTTTGTGTGCTTGCCTTCTCTGCAAGGAGGAAGTGTAAAACACCTTTCTTCCTCTTTTGCCTGACCTTTTCTCTTGCCAGTGGAGCACAAGAAAACCACCTTTTTTATGGACTGTAACAGACACAGTGTGACTGAAGGACTAATACTACGTTTAATGGGCATAAAATGAATGCCTAATGCTCTGAAAGGTTCCTAGCTCCTATAATCTACACAATTTTGACTAGCTGACCAAAATAGCAGAGAGTAAAAAAATTCCAGAATTGTAGGATTTATGCATCTTAGATGTGCAAATATTGGTTTGTTAGATTATTATTTAGGAAGGCTTTATATTAGTTTTTAACATTTAATTTGACAATCTGAGTCACCTAGATTTGGATGAAATTACTTCCCTCATGTCTATGAGCGATGTAGCTGTTTACAAAACAGTGTCTCTGTGTCTCTGCTCCCTGCTCTCTGCCATGCCTTTTTTCTGTGTGCTCACCATAGACTTGCAGGCAAATGTTGGAAAATGTGGGGAGGTGTGGTGAAAATCTTGAGTTACAAGTTGCTCTCAGCAGTTGCAGGTCACTTCCACATGTGCTTTATTCATCAGTGAGTCTTTGAAGAGCCTACAATTAGTTACTGCATCAGCTCATTGTTTCTCCACTTTCTTCATCACGTTCTTGCACTCAAAAACAACACCAAAAATCCTTAAAATTAAGTCAGACCTTATTTAAAAAGTGCATCTCATAAAACCTCAGGTGATAATCTATGGTAACTGAGAAATACAGACCATTTGGATTGTGGCCACCAGTGAAGTCAGTAAAATGGATGAGCCCAGTCATGACCAAAGCTCTGGTTTGTAGATGTGATTATTATTTTACACAGAGGATCCTGGAAGCAGCAAATGGTTCCTTCAAGGAATCAGAGTAGAATGAACTTGCTTCAAATAAGACAAATGCAGGGGCTTGAGGGATAAGAGAGATGTAAGGAGACCATTCTTCTGGAGTTCAGGTGTATTTAAAGGAAACAAAAAAATCAAAACCCCCAAAGAACTGATGGGAATAAATCTCAAACTCCACACTATTTTGTATGTTGGTGAAGCAGCCAGGAGAAGAAGGAGGCTTTTTTCCATTAGAGCTTTATTTTATTACCATGCTCTCAACCGTGTTTAAAGCTGTATGGATATGAGATCAGGATAGACCCCTCTGAGGAGTCCTCTGCAGGGTGGGAGGCAGAGGTTAGGAAAGGGAGCACTTAAAGGAATCCCAAACAGCTCTTTCCTGTTTTCTCTCTGCCACTTCAACATAATGAACGGGGATAAATAAAGCGATAAAGCTGTCTGCATCCACAGCTGTATGGTTCCTATTCCCACAGGCTCAGCAACATCAATCAAAAGTGAATTAGAGAGACACATTATATTTCTGTTGTATATCAGAGGCCTGCTCGGGCATTACCAAGCGTTAATTCATTTTAGCAGCTTGAAATGAGGCAAAAGTCTGGCAACAGTGTGTCTGAAAACTCTTTGCTGTGTCCTGGCTTTGTGTCCTGTGTCCTCCCCTTCTTTCCATAAGGTAGCAAGGACGCTGCTGAATGAGATTTCCATACAAAATTAATTGTCCTGTGTCCTCATTTAATATGCTCCTGTTACTGCTATTTTTGCTTGCCCCTGATGGCTGGTTATAAAGCTGACCTTTCTTCCCCTGAGCCCAAATGTAGGTTTTCACTGGTCACGTGCACAAACCCTTCTGGAGCCAATAGGCCATAGTCCAGTTTTAGATTAAGTGGGAAAGGTTACTGTATTTCCAACTCTGTTATCCTACAGTATTACAGTGTGCTGTAGCTGGATAATAAGCAAAGAAAAAAACAGAACTCTGGATTCTGGGGAGGCAGTGCAAAAACCCTGAAATAATCCATGGCAAATAGAGTTTAGAGTTTGGTTGCTGATCTGTAAGCTGATTGTTGGCCAGTTAATTCACTTCTGCATTTTATTTCATCTTATCCTCTTAAGTGCATAGTGTAGGCTGTAGTTCTTTGGGCAAGAACAGTCCCCTTGTTAATGCCAAGTCCTGCCACACAGTGTCACCTCAGCCTAGAACCGAGTTCTTCCATTTTGTACAAATGGAGAGTAGGTTTAGGGGAGCTAAAACAGGCCAGAGATAATTCTGGATTCAGAGTGCTGTTAACTAAATATTCATAGGAATTTCCTCATTTTTTGGTGTGTTTTGGTTTGTTTTTCCACACACTAAAAGCATACATAGCAAGATGCAGACTGAGCCCCGAGGAACACTTATTCCAAATACAGGGATGTGAAATTCAAATACACATCTTAGTTCCTATAACTGGTATGTCTCTCCTGATACATGTGATCTAGCTATTTATAGGTATACACGTTATCATATGGATCTATGAATATATATATGTTTGTACTGATGCATCCACATTTGAGTCTCAGATTTAAGTTATGACCAGTAATTTAAAACTGTAATGGTAGAACTTACTTTTGGCTATAAACAGGAGAATCTTCCAAATCCCACAAAACACAAAGCCTCATGTTTATTTTACATGTTTCACTTTATTACAATATATTTTTTTTTTTGTTTATGGAGAGGTAAATGCTTTCTCTGAAACCATTATTGGGATAGGGTGTTTTTATTCTCAGTGACAAATATATAGCTTGATTTTTGAGATATGAATGCTGATAACTGCATCTGGAAACAAACACTTATGTGGCTTTATACTGTATAACTTGGGTGGGACAAGGGTGTGAAGATTCTTCCTCAAAAGAGAGAATTTGTTCTTATTTGACCATATCGGGAAGATGATGAGACATTTATCTGCTTCTTTTTTCATTATATAGTGGTTTTAAACCAGAACCAAGTGTTGCATTACCTGTGCTCTCTGCCAATTATTAAATCTATCATTTTTCTGTGCATTCCTTCAGTCTTCTGATTAATCAAGGAAACAATTCTATTTACGTACACTGAATTCAGACAGGGGGAGAGTTTGTGATGAGAAAATTAAAAAGCTGGTATGACATTAAAAGACTTCCATTGAATTTATCTAAAAATTGAAACTAGGCTATTTAGTTTTTTAAAATAAAGTTGTGTCATCTCTGAAAATGTTGATCTGCCAGGTTTCTTTTTCTTAAAGACAAACAAAACTGCTATGTCCCTTAAAATGTGTGAATTCAATATAAAGGTAAACATTCTCAGCATATTTTTACATGTTGCAATGTAAGAAAACAAGCAAGTGTTAGAGCACAGTCATGTCCCCTGTCACCATTGTTAGCATCTCATGGAAAACTGTCACAGACTGACAGAAACCAGGGGGAACAACCGTCCTGCTAAACCTGGGCTAAAGTTTTAAACCAAGTTTTACCAAGGAAGAAGGGGAGTACATGGTGGGCAGTGGAACTGCGCGTTCATGGCATGAAACTGCCGCTGAGGTTTCCTTGCCACGGTCCTGCATGTGCTGTTTGCTCTGAGAGCAGCACCCAGTGGCTGAAAAATAAGCAGCTCTGGGAACGGAGCAGGGCCGGGTGTTTGGAGAGCAGGGGAGAGACACTTTCTCATCATGCATGGCAGAATTCCATGGCAGTGGCTGTACAATTACTATGACTCACTTTAATGCCACAGTAATTTACATACTATTTTCTGCTGAAGTACCTTCGATGTTTCTGATTGCAAACAAAATGAGTCTCATAGAATCTTCAGCTCAAAATCTCAAAACAAATGGGAACAAACCCAATGCAGCTGGTAAGCACTTCAAAGTCAGTGATATTTTAAAAAAAACCCAAAAACCAAAAAATACCCCCGAAAAAGTTGCAGATTCTCAATATGGTTTAGGATTTATAACTATTTTATGTTAAAAAAAGTTTGAAAATGGATGTTTGAATATTTAATATTATTTCTACAGCAGCTATGTTTATAGTTTGAAAACAATATTCACTTCAAACCTGGCATCATTTCCTTCTCTCATTCAGCTACAATGGCATTATGATGTAAGTGCTTGTCTGTTTGTCCAGACATTAGGCTTGTTTGCATTACGGAGAAACATTCTGTAGGCTGGTGCACACCATTTCTGCAACGGCACTCAGTGAAGGTAGCTGGCTGTACTGGGGGAAGAGTTAGAAAATGTCATTCATATCCTATTCATTGATCTGCTTCTTTTATCTGGTATGATGGAGGTTTTATCTGCTCGAGGTTGCAGAGAGTCCTGCAGATTTCAGTGTAACAGCTTGCAGGAGTAAAAAGCAAGACCCTTTCAGTCTGTTTATATCGAAAGCTTCTAACATTTTAGCAGGATGGAGGGCTAAGAACGAAAAAACCCTCAGAAAAATCCTATTCTGAACTCTTCAAAACTCACAGTGTCTGTCAGGAGGGCAGCTGATGAGTTGTGCAAGTTTGGCTTCACTGAAAGGTTCCAGCTGGAGCAGGGTTTTCCCTCAGCCCATGCCAGTAGTATGTATGTGAACAGAGGTGTCAGCAGCTCTGAGAACCTGGACACTTGTGAAAAACCAGTCAAGACAGGATTTTGGGGCTGCATTAGATGCCTTTTTGAAATCAATTTGCTAATGAAGGCTATTAATAAGGAAAAAATGAGCATATCTGAATCTAGAAATCTATTTCTTTCCTCAAAGTTTGTCAAAGGCTCTTTGACACAGGCTCTGTGATTCTCTAGGCTTGCCCAATTACAGTTTCGTGCAGTGTAAAGCAGCAACCATTTATTTACAGTTCTTTTGGAGGGGAATTTACATTTCAAGCAGTGGAAGGGTAGCTCTTGATCTACACTTAATTAGCACTGACATTGCTCACATTTGTTCAAACTGAGCTAAACACAGAGATGTGTAATTTTTATGCCAATTAGTCCGGTCAAGTGAGGTTAGCAAATGAAAGACTCTTTAACTCATAAAGGAATTGGGTGTTTGTTTATTTCTAAAAAAAAAAAAAAGCTTCTCACTGCTTCAGCCTCTTGCATCATTGTAGAATATACAATGCTGATCACAAACACTGCAAGGTGCTCAACAGTAGCCGAGTTTTACATATCTGGAATCTTGGGGGAAGCAGGGATAAGGCAACAAAGCCTTATAAATTAACGGGAGCAAGTTTTTTAATGGCTAGTGGCCAGCCAGGTTTGTATTACTGATGGCTCTACCTGAGGACAGGACTGGTAATCCTGGTAAAAGCCTGTGAATACGGAATAGGTGGCATTGTCAGTTTTGTTTATAAGCAGAGGAAAACTAAAAACCACTGGGAACGGTGGGAGAGGCTTGGATGTTCAGAGTGGCTGTGATAGTGTTTTGTCATGAAACGTTGCCTCAAATTCAGCTTTTGAGAATCTCCGCCCACGGGAATTGCTTAGAAACTGAAATGTGGCAAAGGATCATCCATGGGAAAGCAAAGGACTCAGCATTCTGGGTATTTGGGGTTGAAGTTAATAAATCTGGTCTGTGCTATTTGTCAAAGTGTAGACATACATAAACTAAGGCAGGGAACTGGTCTGACTTCTGTTACATAAATTGGTAGAGAAGTCCATCTCTTTGTGCGAGTGGGACTCAAGCCTATAAATGGCAAGTCCTGTCAGGAATATTTTACACATTATTTGTGTGCAGTCTGCTCTCTTCAGTCTGTATACAAGCAGCAGGTTTCTAGCATTTATGTTTGCCTCTTTGGGGGGTTGATTTTTAATTGAGGAACGTTCATTTTGTTAGAGTTTTCTTCCATAGCTGCTAACGGGTTGATAAAGTAAATTATTAAGTGGACTATTTTTCAGATTATTAGTATGGGTAGAAAAAAAAACAATCCCCCCAATGGTAAACAGAAATGCATTAAAACAATACTGCTGGCTTTTGAGATACAAAAGGTACACTAGACATCTCAAAACACTGCCTCTACAGCCTTATTGTAGTTCAGAATAGAATTAGAAAAATTAAAACTTCAAAAATAAAACAAAGCAAAAATCTCTATTCCTTGCACACCACCTGCTGCTCAGTATCCAGCAACACAAATTTGCCTTGACAGTGTCAGTACCAGGCTGGAAATGAACATGTGAGTCATTTGCTGTCTCCTGGAGATGGTTGTACTCTACAGTGTTTGCCAGCCAATCCCACAGGGAAAAGCCACGCTCAGTTTTGGGCTGAAGCCCTAAATGTCAGGAGGTTTGAGGTTTTCAATGGGGGGGCCTACCTGATCCTCTTCCAGCTGTCTGCTGAGGCTCAGAACTTGCAGAGGGTCTGAGTAGCCCAGAGGGAGGATGAGCAAAAGTCAGCAGAAGAAATGTACTAATGGTTCTGTTTGCATGGAGTCTCCAGGCTGCACAGCTGCACAAAGGGAATACGGTTGGAGGCTTTGCTGCTCTGTGTGTGCCAGTTTGGTGGAACAAATGTCCTGTAACTAAAGGGGAAAGCCTGGAGAGCCTTTGCTAAAGCTGGTCCTCCTGTGAACTCTCTTGGTAGCTGCTCCGAGCATTGTCCCTGCCTGTGCAGCTGGGCGGGGCTTGGCTGGCAATCCATGCATCCCTGCCGTGAAGGAAACAGGGCAAATGCTGGCATCTGGAAACCTAAACTGAACTTTGAGCAATCAGCAGGGAATTTCAGTTTGATTAAATAATTTCTCTATTTAAGAAACTTGTGCTGTATCATTTCGATCCTATGTAATTAATGCAGTTTAACAAAAAGCCTATGCATGAGGCATGAGCAGTACTGCAACACTGCATAACTTTCAGTGTGATTAAACCACGGAATCCTACGCAACATTGATTTGGAATTTGACTTGAACCCTCAGATAATTACAGTGGTCAGATTTCTTACTCAACTAAATTAATTTCAACTACTTTTGAATTTTGAGTGCTCCTGCCATGCAGGGTACCTGCTGTGCCCCTCCATTTTCAATAGCTGCTTGTAGGTTTCCTGGCAGTTGTAACATCTGGAGTGTGGTTGAAAAAATTAAAAAGCAATACTTTTTTATGTTCTTCACACTGATTGTGCTCCACTGTGCATTCATTTGATTTTACAGTTGGTTGTGACATGTATCTCTAGTTGTGTTGTACCACACACACACAAATGAAAGGAGGAAAGCACATTTAAGTTGTAGTACACTTGCACTAGTGAGAGTACTCATTCAGTACTTTCCTTTTAGCCTTCATGAATAATTATATGCCATAATTAATTTTAGTACTTTTATCAGAAAATAAACTCACTGAAACCCCAAAATACATACTGTGTACTTTTATAAAAGTGGTTTCTAGTGCTTGCCAGATCTGATCATTGGTACAGTTGCTGAAAGGATCTAAATTGTAGCTGAAAGAGAAATATATGGCCTTTAAAAAAAGGAAAATGCAAAGTAGTAAAGTAGAGGTAGAATTGTTTTCCCTGTATTCCATTTGAGAATCTTTAAATATAATTTCTCATTGGCTTGGCCAGCCTTTTGAGAGAGTTCAGTGACTCAGTGTTTTGGGATCTCAGTCATACAGCTCAGAAATTGGGGGGAAAAGTCTATTATTTAATGCATACACAGCATCTTCAGTACTCCTTTTGCTTTTCACCAGAATTCAAAGTGTCTGTGTAAGCTGGAGCTTTGCTGCCACACTCACAGGGAGCTCTTATCAAGGAGTGATCAGTATCTCCTCAAGTGAAGTAACTTTTGAGTTTGTCTCAGTTCCTGTTTTCCCACACACCTGGAGAAGACAAATCAGCTATAATTTAAGAAGAAAAAAAAAAATCTGATCTAATTATTGGAAAAATCACCTTTTATTCATTTTGACTGTAATAGCTCTGCTGAGGAAAGAAAAGTGACTAATCAAATAAAAGGCTGCTTGAGAAGGCAGCAGTACAAAAGCTCATCAACAACAGAATTTAGCGAGAGAGCCCAAGGCAGTTTCCAAGCCATTAGAACTGCCTGTGGAGTCTGCCAAGCTGCAGGAGCTACAGAAGTATTTGTCACAATTTGATGTCAAATCTTGTGGTTTTCAGGCCTCTCTTGCTTTAAGGACATACCATGCAGTTATTAAAAGGCAATAAACGGTATTTTTTCCCGTGAATTTTAAAACTAAGTATATGTATAGTAGCAACACTAACAATCAAGTAATAATGCTACTATAGTGAGTTTATTTCTCTATGCTCATTTTTATAGATATTTGCATTTTAAACATAAATAGAAGTAAGACTGAGTTGAAAAAAAGCTAAGATGGAAAAAATGCTATTGCATTCCAGGGTTTTATTACAATTTGAAATATCTGAAGGCAGAAAAGTGATTTAAAAACCAAACCAAAACAAAAACTGAATAAACCCAACTGCAGCACTAACCTGAGATTGTACAATGATGATAAGACAAAAGTATCACACTTCTGTTTATTGTGAAGAAAGCAATTCTAATTCCTTTTATGCAATAAGCAAACTAAAATTCATTTTTTTAATGCATTGTAAAAGAGTCAAGTTTACATATTCTAAACACCCATGTTTAGAACAGGGTGGGTTTTCTTGGTTATTACATTTTTAATAGCACATAAAGAAAGTAGTCAGATTTGGGGCATATTGTGCTAAATGTGGTACAGATATAAAAAGAAAATACAGCTATGCTTTGCCTTTAGTGAAATATTTCTGATTTATTTTTAAGAAGATCCTACAAGCGAGTTTAACAAGCTGTAGAAGGGCATTAATTTGAGATAAAATCCATATTCAGTAGTAGTGGCATACAGATTAGCTACAGGTAAACCTGTTACATGTATGGAGCTAAAGATCCCTTTCCAAGTCATGGAATTCCAACTCTCTCCGTTTTGTTGCTGTACTTGACATGCCTGCAAAATCCTGTCAGAATATAAGTGGGATAGAATGTGGCCCCAGAGAATTAAATCTCAAACTGAGTGGTATAAACAGTAGCTAGAATTAAAAAATTACATGGAACAGAGTAATTCAACAGCAGGGTTAACCTGTTAATAATTTGTTTTACCTGATGGTTTAAGGTAACATCAAATATTTCGATGCAACACTTACACAAGGAGAGCTCAAGACAACAAATAGCACACCATCAAAGTCCCGAAGCCCACAAGCATATCTGTTCTGACTGCAGATCAGAGTAATGCTCTGTGCACACACCAATAACAGCATATGTCTGGCATTTGCATTAGCTGACTTTTTAAACCCAAAATGAAAGCAAAAGTGAACATTCAGTTTTGTATGAACCAGTTTGCACCACAAGCAGAAGTTCCGTGCCAAATGTTGAAGTGCTGATTTTTAAACAAAGGCTTCCTGAATGTTTTCATTCAAAATACAGTGCAAGCACCATCTAGTGAAACAGGCAGCTTGACTGGGAGCCTTTGAACTGTAACCTGGCACTTATTTAAGGAGAAGCTGGGTGGTCAGGTGTTCTTACTGCTCTGCTCCCACACAGTGAGCACACTTGGATTGTTACACACTGCTCTGGGTTTCCAACTGAACCTTTCTCAGGGCAAGAAATATTTTTTTTGGGGGGAGGCATACTTGATCCATTCTCTTTTTACTGAATGTAAATGCACATCTGAAAGGACTAACATTTAGTAATGTAATATTGCGTTTTATTTACTGAGTCTGGCAGACTGATGTGTAATCTTTGCTTAAGTAAACACACTGAAAGAAATTTTATGCAAGTGTGGAGACTGAAGCAAAGCTCTGTTCAAATGTAGGAAAGAGAATTATGTATGTAACTTATATATGCATGTCCCTGTATGCAGGTTAGACAACAGGTTAGCCAAGGAACTTTGAGGGTGGTAAGTCTGAGGAGAACAATCCTGTCTTGCTGCAATTGTGTGTTTCTGAGAATCAAATCTGTGTGCGTGTGGACTATCCTATTGAACATTGCTGTCAGACAACAAGAGCCCCCCTGTTCTGAACAGTGTACCCTGAGGATGTTGATAACTCACTGCTGAGAATCCTGTTAGGTCAGTATGTTTTAATTAGCCCAGCCTGGTTACCAGTTAAACTGCAGTGCTTTCCCTGCTCTCTTGTATGCTGGGTTCTGCACCAACCTTGAGACAGCTTCCTTGAGGACACATACAGTGGTATCTGAACCCACTGATGAGAGTCGTTGAACCTTATCTCTCTAAAAAGTTGCTAGGGGTTGTTTAAAACTCCACGGTAGAAGTATGTGCTGTGTTTAGAAACTGGCACAGTGAGACTGGATTTCATGGTGCTTGTTAAATTCTTTTGAAAGTCTGTGTGGAAACCGGTGGCATTTTGTGTGATGGCTCATTTTCTAAATGTTAGAAGCTCCAGGGTTGTTGCAGCTTGTGCAGAATGGCAGCTTTGATAGAAACACTCTTTTATCACTCTGTTGAGTGGGGTTATCAACCTACAGTAGCTGCAATCAACTGAATTTATGGCAACATGACCTACCTAAATTAGGGCAAAAATGAAACAACTGTTCAACTGTATTTGTCTTACTGGTTGCACAGAGGAGTCTACAGGAGACAGCAGTGGTGATCTGCTGGTTATGACTCTTCTTAGTTCATGGATAGTCCTCAGAAAAAAAATGTGAAGCAGTAGAAATGCAATGTACTGTGTGCCAGTAAACCCCCTGGGTGTAAACCACAGCTGATACTTTGGTAATGACACTGCCTGATGCAGGCAATTTGCACTGAAACATTGCAGTGTGTGTGCAGTGACAGCTCTCCACTTCTTTGTGCTGTGCAATTTTGCCTGAATGTCCCAAGAATGCAGAACTCTACATATCCTTCTGGCCTCTGCTTTGGTTTTTCTTATCAGCTGAGTTCTGCTTTCAATTTAGAGAAGATCAAGACTATAGGCTTATCAAATAACTTCTAAAATACTTTGCACCCTCAGAAACCTACAAGAAGGTAATCCCTATATTTCCTGAGCAGAGTAACAATTTTATTTAGGTTTGGCATAGTAGTAGATGGTTAGGTCAGCCTTATGCCTTGCAGTTTTAACAAGACCCAATTTAGGCATCTGGCTTAGGACACCTTTAAAAATCTGTTTGAGGGAGTAGTTACCTGTACTTGGGTTGGTTTCCTGCAGGTTATCTCAGGTCACTTGTCAGTTGAAAACTCTGGCTGCACTTGCTATTTCTGTATCTACTTTCTCCCTGAAGGTTTTAGCATAGAAAAATGTTACTAATACCTTTTTTTTGTGTGTGTTCAGAATCTTCTGTCATGTTTCAGTACTCATAATGCATTAATAACAAAATAATGCAAGATCCCTACCCTTGCAGAGTCTCTCTTACATTATTTTGTGTCCTTTCATTAGTGATGTTTTGGCAATATTGAAGTATGACAAAACACGTAAGAAACCCAGTGAAAATACTTTAATAGGTATTGTCAGAAGGGGAGGGAGGCCTGAAGAACAGCAGCATCCCAATAACCAAGCATACACTCTGCAAAACTGAACATCTGTGTGCTCTGGAGTGATGGCCGAATGTGAGAAAGTATCTTTGAATTTTCTAAATTCTTGCATTGCTGGCTGCTTCTGTCATGTGCCACAGCAGCAAATTTGCAGCCACTTCAGTTTGCCATCCCTGCTAACCTGGCCTATTTCGGGCTCTTTGTTGGTACCCGTGGAACTCTATAGCTCTCCAGGGGGACAGGCAGTAGTGGTGGATGTGTACCCCTCTAATCTCATTCTGCACAGATGAAGAGACTTGACTACATTCAGAAAAAAATGGTTTAACCGGAGTCCTTTGTACAAAAAAGCAGGGAATAATTGACAGCTTCCCATGCTGAATGTGCTTGCTATTTAAGACACTTGGTTCCATAGTTCTCAGCTTCTGATAAGCCTTTACAAAAGAATCTGCAGAACTGAAGATTAAGGATAAAAATCAAAAGCATACACTGTAAATTTCTGTAGTTCAAACAAGAAGAATAATTCAAGCCACTTAAAATACCTTGAAGGCATAATACATCAACTCACTTAAACAGAATAAATGCTCCCTCCCCCCCCAAAATAATAGCTTGATGGCAACTGCAATTAGCAGAAAAGGAAAAACAAGAGCTATTTTGATGAGAATAAAGAAGACTTCAAACTGCTGCAAAAAAATCCCAGCATGACATGGAAGGCTCACATCCAATTCATCTGTGTTATTAGAAAAAAAGGGTCATTAGACTGTCAGTGGGAGTTGTACCAGAGAAACTCATTGGACTCTGTAAGATCTGTGGCTAATGGGAAAGACACAATCAGATGGTAGATTTTATCTTTTACTGGAGTTAGAATTTATTTAGAAATGCATAAAATAGCCTTAATCCTGGCTATGATTAAAATTACAGGAGCAGCAAACAATTTTATTATAGCTTTTACAACATCAGCATTTATAAATCACCTTTTCTATATAACTCTATGGAAAGCAAAATAAATGTCTTCAAGTCTTAAAGTCTTCTTGTTTTCATAAGTAAAGTTTAAAAAAAAAGGCATGATGAGAGTCAGAATATCAAGGATTTGATGATTTCACAGCAAAACCTACTGTTTCCACTTAGCTCTGTGACTTATACATGAATAATTGCCATTTAAAGCAGATTAGAGGGGCTGTTGTGGACTGAGGTTACACAGAATGATGGCTTTACTGAGAGACCTTGTCAGAGGGTTTTAGGCATTTTATGAAGATTAACTGAGTAAGAGGTTTTTATAGGTGGTACTTTTTGTAGTATAATAGAAAACCTGATGTAAAAGGAGGCTGAGATTCACGTAATCTGCTTCAGGTACCTATAAGGTAGATGTCTGCACCCAAGCCTGTTAGCTGAGCTGTCTTTACAATCAGTGGGAATAAGGAGACACTTGTAAAGGACTGTTCATGTTGCAGGTATTTTATCTCAAGACAGGATAAATCTCACTTAGGTTGCCAGTTTTCTCCTTCACTTGTTAAGGAAGTCTAGATAAATATTAAGGAGGTATTCTCTACTAACTGGAAAGAACAAGGCAGCTGCTTTGCCTCCTAAGTTAAATTATCAGGAAACATGGATGGAAAGTTTAATGTTGTCCTTATAAAAAATAATGATGCTTGGTATGCTCATGGTCACCACGCTGATTCCATAGACTAAGAGCTAAAAGTGCTTCCCTGCACAACAGGTTTTGTTACCCAAAAGGCTGTAGTTTTACTTTAAAAAATACAGAAACCTAATATGATCTCAGTCTTCACTGTTACAGTGATAGAGAGGAGTGGACAGAGACAAGGCAGCTGAAATAGATGGCACAGTTTCTACATTGCTGCTTTTTTTATGTTTATTTTCTTTAAATTGGAAAATGGGTCTGAGGAAGACTGGTATATAAAGCAGTTTTAGGGCATGTCATGTACTAAAGCTTTCTTCTACTTTATGTAGAAAAAACCTTGGATCCGTAGGTTTTGTGCAAGTCACATATCACACAGACACCAGATTTTTATTGCATTGAGTTATGAAACATTTGTAATAACTTTTTATAGTGTTTAGTTTCACCATGTAAAACCTACATTTTACCCAGATCACACTTTAATAGCTCACTTTCCATTTGATATAACTGTCAACTGTTTTTTCAGCCTTCCAGTTTAGGTTTCTGGATAGTTTGGAAATTTCTGGCATTTCCTCTACTAAACAGTGTGAAGTTTTTTTCACAGGCAGTATAAATTTAATCACAGAGGATAATCCTCTTGAGTTTCTAGAGGTATGTCTCAGTTCCATGTTACTGGAACCAGACTCAGCTGGCAGTGATGCATTTCTTCCTCTAGAAATACTATATTTAGGATATCAAGTAAGAATTTTGTTAAAGTGGTACATGTTTTCTGTAGCCCACACTTCTTCAGTTCAGAAATGGCAATGGAGAGCACAACTGTTTTTTACTTAGTGACATTAATGTAAATTCTGCCCAAATCAAATTTAAATGAAGCCCTCACAAGTTCATATGGAGGGGAATATTGTTTATCAGAAGGATGCCAAGGGACAGATTCATTCATGTTTATGTCTCAGGCACGATCTGTGAGTGACTTTGCTTTAAATTAATGACTGAGAGAAGATGATGTATGTGTTTATAAAGAGGAACAATTGGACACCGCATAAAGAATCTGAACCTTTTAAAAAGAACTGGCATTCAAAAGTCAGCAACACACACTGGACAGAACTCCAACAGGAATTCTAAACCTTTGTATTATACATATAAAAACTTCAGTGTGTCTCTAGTCCTTTGTTAATTTTCTTTTTTTTTTTTTTTTAAGAGGCTCATCAACAGAATAAAACTTTACTGATAAAGGTATAAGAAAAAAAATTGTAATCATTGTAGACTACAATTGTCAGTAAACTCAATATTTCATTTAAATATCCTGGAAATGTCCCCACCATATCTCAGTTCAGCTGCTGAGTCTTTATGACAATGCACTTAAGAAAGACCAGGATTTTGGTATGTTACAGAATTGGTAAGTATAAAATCCCAGTGAGATCCAAGTGTTAACTGCTTTAACCTCACTATGGCTATGTACTGCTCCTTTTTTTTATTATTTGTTCCAATTATTTTCTCTAGTAAAACAATTCTTTCTGAAGAGGAAAAGAAAGTTTAGAAAGTTTTCCAGAGTTCATTAAGTTGTTTGCTTGTTTGGTTTTTTTGTTTGTTTTTTTTTTTTAATACACTTTATATAGTGGATTTGTTGCATGTCAATAAAATTGAAGCAGGGAGATTTGGCTGAAACAAAGAATAACTCAGTGTGATACTTAGTCTTGAATGAAAGGAGAACTCTTGCTTTCCTCTTCTTGAGCAAGTTGGTTCACAGGAGCTGCAATATGAAATTCTTTGTAGAACTCGATGAGATTATTCTTGTGCTAATGCCAGCCAATATTAAGCATATTTTAGCACAATAACCACCCAAAAGAACCTTTGTGTTAGTTATTCCACAGGAATATTTTGTCAAATGTACTTATTCATATGTAGAGTCCTTGCTTTTGTTAAATGCTGCTGTATGGCAAGTGCTCCTTCCAGTTATTGACTGACTAACAAATTGTAAAAAATTATATGTACTTGCTGAGAATGATGAGTAGGTCTGCATACAGAAATGAATCGATTTTTCCCTTCTCATCTTTGACAAAACAAAATGTCAATAGAAGGAAAGGCGAAACCCAAGTTCTGTTCCATGGCAAAATAGTCATAAATCCATTTCCATTTCCCCCTCTGCCGCCTTCTTTTCTTTTTATTTTTCCTGAACTGAGCCAGGAGGACAACATTTTTATAGATTAAAAAGTGATTTGTCAGCTGTGAAATGAACCTTCGAGCTATAATGAAAATTGCTATGGGATGATGTAATAGAGATCTGCAAAGACGAGAGTGAAATGAAAAGGATGGGTAGGAATGAGTGATGGGTGTTTAATGTGATAACTGGGATGTCCAAGATAAAGCCAACTGAGCCAAAGGCTCCTCATACCATAGGCAGTAAATCTTTGGAATTTACTGTCTGTGCTTTAGGTGGTTTCAAAGGTAGACTGGACAAGCCCATGAGGAAGCAATCTGTCTGTAATTACTAAATCATCAGAAACTACAGTTAGCTCAGGAGTTGCATAGCACAGCCTTTAAACAGTTCAACTCAATCCCACAACCTGTGTCATTAATGGGATGTCAAAGTAATATCGGTCTCATATAAAGACTTGCTGGGTTTTTTGCCATGGGAGAGGTGGAGCAGATGAAGTAAAAGTGTGCTGTTGCCTACTCTTTGAAGCTGTAGGAACTTCAGGATCCAGGATTGTGTTGGAGGCAAAGGAGGAATCAGGTCAAGGGAGCACCCAGGTTCAAAGGAAAGCAGCTGTCAGTGGGGACACTTGGCTTAAACCTGAGCTTAAACTGTGCTGGGATGGTCAGTGGGCAGGGCACACATGGGTGATGGAACTGGTAAATATTTGCTCTTATTCAGAGTCCTTATTTTACCTTGTAGATCCAAGATAATCAGTTTGCTTGCCAAAAATATTGTTTTTATTTAATGATTTACCTTTCAAAATATTTGGGCACTTGGACATTTATACATCAGCTAATTGGGTTTTATGGTCGCTGCTCTTATTTCCTGAAAGGCACTTGCTCTTTACAAACAAACAAACAAACATGTTTCCAGCCCTTAGGGCCATGAAAAATGCTCAAAATCCAAAGAAACAAATGGGAAGCCATGCAGGTTGGTCTTTTCTTGAGACGAGGCTGATAGAATTTAGAAGCTCTGTTCATTTCAATAGCTATTAAATGTGAAGTTAAAAACTAGTTTTTAATTATTTTGTTACTGATCTTCATAGCGGATTTGTCACAAAAATATCTCTTTCCTTGAAAACATAAACACTTTGCATTTACTTATGACTCCCTCCTTTCTACCCCCAGTACACCTACAGCAATCTTCAGATGTATTGTGTGTTTTCTGTTCTATTTCTAAAAAGAAAGTGGTGTCCCTCTGATAGTTATTTGCATATATTCTTTGAAGAATTGTTCCTATTTTGTGAAAATATATATACACATTTTATACCACAGTATTCACAAGTGAAAGAAAACCCCTCTATTTACCTCCTGTAGCTGGTGCATTACCAGCAGTATTGAGTTTGGGGGGGGGTTTTATTTAAGGGCATCTTTTATGCATTGTTGCAAAATAAACCTTCCAACATGTGCATTAACTCCTGGTAGGGGATCATCCAACAAACAAATATCTCTGTTAGCATAAACAACGGGCACAAAGAGAATCCTTTGGTTCTGATCACCAGAAAGGGAGAGACCTTCATCTATCCAAGAGGCAGAGAGAACTACATGGATTAGAGGAGAGACACTTGGACAAAACTCTGTATTAGAGAAGAAAGCTCTACATTCACAATTGCAATTGATCCTTGATTGTAAGGCTGGGCCCATAATCAGATGAGGATTTACTTACCTAATATAATTTTAGCATTCCAGGATGCAAAACCATCAAATCCCACTCAAATTGTGTGAGGTTTAACTCTGTGCCTTTGTCTTTTTGTTGTTAGTGTTGTAGTTACTGGTTTTCACATGTTCATCTGTCTTCTGATCTTTCCTACTTTTGCTAATATTATAGTTACAAGAAAGTATTCCCTCACAGACATAGGCATAACCTGATCCACATGTTCCTGAACTTAAAGAAAATTTACACCGAATTTAGACTTCAATTTCATGTCTTTTGTTACTTCAACTATTGCATCTTCAATCCAAGATTCACTGAAATTGAGATTTTTTACAGAAAAAGACATCAGCACAGTGAATTCTGGGAAAAAAAGAAGAGTATAGTCGTCTAAAGCTGCTAAAGGAATATCTTAACAGGAGGGAAAAGAGAAGAGGTAGTTTGCAATCTTGTACATTAGTAACTTGCATTTAAAATAACTTCAAAACACTCTGGCTATTGCTCAGGCAAAGTGCTGCATATTTACTAAAATTCTGCATATTTCTCTTGATATAATTGTGCTGAATCACATGAGCTTTCCTTCAATTGTCAAAACAGATCAATCAGTACTTTTCAGCAATGACCACCAGGTGCTAAAAGGGGCAGACAGAAAAAGGGGTTAAAAAAGGTTCTTTATGATTTCAGCTGCCCCCTGAATTTAACAATTCTATGGCTACAGTACAGCATCTGATCCCAAATCTTTCTGAAGACTTTAATCCTGTCTTTCTTAAACCTGAAACAAAATTTGCACGTATCAACTGGTTAGCCCCAGTGTACACCTGAAGGGATTAGGAGATGAGCTCCAGGGGGGAGTCAAAAGGAATACCAAGTGATAAAACTCGTGTTTAAATGCATCCTCCTGACAGCTACCTCTCTAGCCAAGGAAGAGCAAAAGGCCTTTCTCAGAACAGGTCAGGTCAGTGAATAACTCATCTATTATAAGCCGGCATAGAGATATCTCTTCTGCAGTTTGGAACTGGGTCATTCTTATTCCAAGTTTTTTGGAAGAGAAGGATGAAGTCTTAAGGGGGAAAAAGTGACTGTGTAACAGCGTGCTCTGATTGCATCACTTTTGTGACTGATCACATTAGCATTTGCTCTGATTATTAGGAGCAACTATATAATTTGACATGCATGCCTCTGGAGTAGCTGGATTCATTTAATCAGTCATAGTATAATTTTTCATTTGCATTTTGAATCCCTTAATGCAGATCAGGGATTAGTCACTTTAAAAAAAAATTATGTCTAATTTCAAAACATTTGAGAATGTTTGCTTTTAAATGCATGATCAGACAAGGGGAAAAAAAAAAGCCAGACAAAGTTGTGTACTTAATTCACCATTTGGAAATAAGTGATTTAAACACTGAGTAACAGATGCTCAGCAGCTCTAATATGCTATGGCTTCATTCACCTCAGTTCAGCTAACCAGAGCTGCCCCTGGAAAGACACAGGGAACCTCTCTGCATTTCAGTTTTACCATCTCCATTTCTTCATCTGAGAGGCTGTGATGCAACTTTATTGACAGGAGTGTAAGAGAAATATTAAAGGTGATAAAACTTGGAGCTCTTTATAAGCAGCCTTACCTCCAAAAGGTGCAGATCCTGCGTGGTTTATTAGAGGCAAAGCCACCAATACAAGGAGAGTAGATGACACGGGGGACTGTGCTCAGGAGAACACATGGACACACACAAAGGGCATGGCAGGGTGTGTGACAGGCCACAGCACACCATGGCTGGAACACACATGGGTGCAGCTTAACCTGTGCTGCTCTGTGTGTGTTTGAGAATCAGACATGTGTCAAAGAAATCCTGGCACACAAAGTAGGAGACTCTATTTGCAGCCTTTTCTTCTGGGTAGCAGTTCTTAGGGTTAACCATATTAGTAAATTTGCTATAGTAAGATCGATTATACAATACAGTTTTGGATTCTCTTCGCTTAAAAAATTGTAACAATTTTAAAATCTAGTATTTATCTTTTATTCTTTGTCCTTTCCTCTTAAATGGCAGTGTAATTGCTTGCATTTTAGTATTAATTATAATATTTCCTTCAGTTGTATCTCCATGAGGAAGAATTTCCATACCTAACTCCAGGCTGGATATTGACTGCATAACTGTATCTGAAAGTAAGAGTTCAGCATTTCTTACTTTTCATCATCTGAATAAAATCTCATGTATTTTTACTAATTGCGGTATCTGTGCTCTGAAACAATGCTTTGAACCATACAGATACATGACAAAAATTCAGTCCCTCATCCAGCTCTGGTGTTTTCTCTGTAAAATCGCAGCTGTTTCATGCTGTGAGACCTGTAGTATTCTCTTTCATTCTTTAATTATAGTTTTGTATGAGAAGAAGCAAATTGTTGCACTTCCTAGCTTACATTTTAGACAGGAAGCACTGTTTGAAATGTTGAGAGCACTTACAACCCAACAAGGTATTGACTTAACATAATCTGTCACTCAGTACATACAATGCTCAGGATTTTTTCCTGTAATGGGCCACTTTGCCTGAACAGTCGGGGTACACATTTATCAGGTTGATTATTTGCCTGGTCAACCCATTTTCACAGACACTGGTACCTTTGCTAGTTATCTTAAGCCAAGATGGGCATGCTTGCCCATTCAACATTTCCAAGAAGACTGTGTTGCTCTTTGTCTTTCAGCATTGCAAGATTGGTGCTTATTCGAGAAATTGGAGAGTTTAGGAAACTGCATGAAAAGTTACTCGAAGAATAAGGGAATAATTTATGAGAAAAGATTAAGTGAGTTAAATATGCAAGACTTAAAGAAGCACCCGTGTTTTCTGCAAAGGCCTGCACAGCTTTAACAGCAAGGCAGTCATGAGTAGAATTATTAAGGGACTGCTGGTCATCTGACTAGAATAGAGAGAAGAAGCAGGTTTGGGGTGGTTTTTTTTGAAGTATCTGAAAATCAGAGAGAAAACAATGATGAAAAAAACCCCAAAATCTTTAGGGTCATGTGACCTTTAGCACGCCCTGAGATCAGGGTTACAAAAATGAAAAGTCTCTGAAGAAACAAGTAATTTTGAGACTGTTTATATAATTTCATTGTGTGTCATGGTTTTTAAGACAAAGTTTGGATTTTAGAATGGTTGGAATTATGAGCATAATTAGTTTAAGTGCTTGGAACATTTGAACTGGATGTGAATCAAGTCCTAGGTAACATATGCTAGGGAGGAGCACGCATGGAGAAGGCATTAGCATAACTGAGGTCAGTGTTCTGGCTTGGTCTCCTTTGTAGGGTTTGTTTAGTTTGCTCTTCTCAGGAGCAAAATTGTAAAAAGATTGCAAAAAGCCCCCAGTGATTTAGAAAACTAAATTCAGAGCAATAGAACTGTGAAAAGAAATCTGTAGTACATGAATCTCCAGCTCTGTTACAAAAGACTTGTTCCCCTGGGAGGGAGCAAAAAACAATTCTACTCTCCTGAGACAATTCCTGACATGTTGTTCTCTTTGCCTTGTATCATGAGAGACCACTCAGAAGAGGAATGTGTAAAGATCATTCTATATAAAATGCCTCAGAAACTACAGAAATTCATATGGTTTCTGTGAACTCCTGACATTGGGGAAAAACCCCCACAGTTAAAACTGCTTTCACTGTCTTGAAATCACAATTCTCTGTACCTTAGGTAGTTGTTGCAAAGGCTATTTCCCCAAAGTACTTTGTAATCAATTTAATACATGTTAAAAGCTCATTCTTTATTTGCGTACACTTATCAGTTAATGAAATTGCTGCTCGTTGAAATTCAGTTGTGAATTTAGCCATCTTCATCTGTAATCAGGCTGTAAAAGTCTCATTGAAACATTTGCTTAATACTGAAATATCTGACAAAAAATTAACATAAACAAAGATAATTGAACAGGAGTGTTATAAAGTAGAAATGTTACAAACCATGCGCCATACTTTTAAAAGTGACGTTTTTTATCACTTTTTATGTTTATTTTTTCAAGCACATATGCTTCCACATTCGCTACTGAATATTCATTTGTTCCTGTCACTTCTATTACATTTTATTTCTTATTATAGTATTCTGTTGCTCACTAAGAGCATTAGTCAAGGCTTCCCTTTTATAATCATTGCTGTATTCAAGTGAAGGAAGGTGGGAAAAAAAGCTTCAGAAACAGAAAAGACTTGTTTAATGAAAACGCTGCATGTTAGTAACTCCGTGATTAGGATTATATGGTGTACTTATAATTTATTTTATATTCCTGATGTGCATATATATGTCTTTAAAACACACAGAAGTACAACTACTTCTATGTAAAGTGATATTTTGCCCAAATTTCTGCTTGTAGGTTCTAGAATTTTCTTGGTGTTTTTCCTGCATGTAATTAGTTGTTAGAGGCAGCAGCAATATGTTCTCTGAGGGTGAGCCCCCCATCACTGCCATGAGAAGGGCATCTCTGTGTCCTGGGCTGGGGCCATGGCCATGGCCGGGGGTCTCCGTGGGCTCCATCGCCCGTGACAGGGTGGAGGACAAGCCATGGAACGGTGTCCATGTCCAGCTAGGGGGTCCTGTCCATGGCCGTGATGGAGTGTCACCGTGTTCCATGGCCCGTGACAGGGTGGGGGGCAAGCCACGGAACGGTGTCCCCGGGTGTTGATGCCTGGCCATGGCAACGGCGGAGTGTCACCGTGTCGCACGGCTGTAACCCCACGGAGGACACGCCAAGCGCTCCGGGTACAGCCGGCCCAGCGCTGACACTGCCGAGCAGCTCGAGGCAGCGGTGAGTGCGGAGGGCGGGGGCAGGCTGGGCTGGGGCAGAAGCCCCGGCCACCCTGGGGGGCTTGCGGGCTGCGGGGAGGGCACAGGGGCCATGGCAGCACCCGGGGCGAGCGCTCTCTGACCTGCCCCTGCTGCCTCCAAGCTCCCTCTCCCACCCATCCCCAGCTCCCTGCAGCTCCTGCCCCCGCTGCCTCAGGCACCGTCTCCCAGCCAGCCCCACTGAGCCCCTTCTCTCCCTCCTCCTCCAGACCATGTCTGCGACCGCTAAAATCCTGGCAGCGCTGAGCATCTTGCAGTTACTGGTTACGGTGGGTGACGACAGAGAACAGACCAGTCTAGAGCTCCTGCGCCAGCATGAGGAGCAGCAAATGCAGGAGCTCGACTGGCTCCTGGAGATGGAGCAGAGCAGCCAGGAGTCGCCTGGCGCCCTCGAGGAGAGCATGCTTCTCTCTGCCTGCCAGCACTGGTACTTCTGGGCTGCTGCTGAAATCCTCCTGGGGCTCTTTGCTGCCTTCTGGCTGCCCAGGAAGAGGAATTCTGACTCCGACAACTCAGACACCGAGGAACCTCCTGAAGAGCCAAGACGGAGAAGGAGGAGGAGGAGGAGGAGGAGGACGCCGAGGACACAGGCAAGACTGCAGGAACAAGTTGGACCCAATCAAGTCTCTGAATTAGCAGCCTGTGTGGATGGACATACAGAAGTTGGGGAAGGAGAAGAAGACAACCTGATGGATCTGAGAAGGCTCAGGGAACTTTTAGAGGCAGCTGCCTCTGGGGAGTATACTGAACATTCATTCTTAGGCGACAGATTTTACATTTCCCAAACGAGATTGTCTTTTAAATTTTGAAGAAGTTTTCATTTTAAGTATAAGGAATGTTAGTAAAATTGTTCATAGAATATTTGTCAATTTGTTAATAGAATATTTGTCAAATTGTTCATAAATACGAAGTAGAAGTTAGAGATATTAGAGCAGCAAGTTTAATGCTAACTAAATATGCTGTTGTATCCACTGAAACTTTTGTTCTTTGTTGTTTCCATACTACTTTGTTCAAGACAACCTTTGTAAGCTTGTTGAAGATGTTTTCATTTTAGTATTAAGAATGTTAGTGAAATTGTTCCTAGAGTATTTGTCCAATTGTTGATAGAATATTTGTCAAATTGTTCATCAATTGGAAGTAGAACTTGGAGATATTAGAGCAGCAAGTTTAATCTTAATTAAATATGCTATTGTGTTCGCTAAAACTCCTGTTCTTCATCATTTCCATACTACTTTGTTCAAGAAACCCTTTTGTAAGCTGTACTTTCTGAATGTATTGGAAGCTGTAAATGAATAATTTTCCTTGATTTCGAAAGTGATATATTTGATGACATTTTTTCCAATCCCCAAATTGTGTAGGACACTTGAGTAGGAAACAGATTAAGTAATGAAAATAATTTCTTGCAGTGTCGATCACGTTTTTTGAAGACATCTTTAGCAGTAACATGCGGAGAACACTTTCACAGAGCAACATCTCGTGAAATGAATTTCTTATGCCAAATGACTCCTCTAAGAAATTATTAAAATGAGGCATTAATTGGGAATTTGTTCCATAAGGACAGCCAGTATTAATTTTTAAGATAAATGTAGACTGTTGGAATAGATGAAATTATGGGATTTTTCCAGCCCCTGGAGAGAAGTCACAGAGTGCTAATGTTGAAATGCACGTCAGCTTCTCGCACTGGGAACTGATGTTTCATGGCATTGGGAATACCAAATGTCAAACTTTTCTTTTTTTTCCCACAAAGCTTGATACTATGAAATTCTGAGCATCTGACCCCACCCCATGTGGCTATGGACACGAATTTAAGTTTATAACTAAGGTTTACAGCATTCAGCAGTACTCATGTCAATCATGAGCAGGACAGATTCAGCTTGCAGAAAAAACATGCGCAGCTTCTGCTGCATTTTGGTTAGAACCATATGCTGATTTAGCTGGGGAGACATGCAAAGGATGAACTTGGAGAACAGCCTTTTGTAGCCTTTTTCATTAAGGGTAGAGATGGGATCTTGCGTAAGTTTGAGGAGGCATGCAGCAGGTTTTTACTTTCTGTTTTTCTGTGCAATATTATACACAAGTCCTACTTGTCTTTTATGTCTTAAATACATTATGTGTTTCTCACATTTGTTTCATGAGAATAATATACCAACTTAAACAATGGGAGCAGCACAAAACTTTTGCAGGTAAGACTTATGACTATATCCTTTTATCATTAAGGGTGAAAGGCAAGAATATGTAGCAGATGAGAACAGTCTTGTGTCACCCATTGAATTAACTGACAACTCAAGGGAAAACACAAGATATTATTACCTATTCATTATTATTACCAAGTTCATTTTATGGCTGTCATACTGACCTTGCAAATGTTAACTGTAGAAATTTATGTGTCCTGAAGCATATAAAGGTGTTTTCACACTTCCAGACAAGGATAACCAAGCCTTTTTGAGGAGCATGAAAAACAACCGGAATACACCACTGAGTAATTAATGACAAGTTAAGGTCCCATTTATGGGCTATGAATGAAGCCCTTCTTTCCAGTGAATGCTGCCTGCTCTGTTTCTGAGCCAACAGAGGCTCCCCTGCTTGAAGAAAACTGGCCTTTGCTACACCCAACCTGCACATTATACTGCTGTGGGGCACGAACGGGGTAGTGGGACAGCCCTTCCTCTTACCTTTCAACAGCATCGTATTCTGGGAGTTGCACTCAGGCTGGGGCTAAACATTATCTTGGCAGTTAGTTAAAAAGAAATGCAAACTAAGGTAAGACACTATTTCATATGAAGTTTCCTCTCTCCTGTATGTTTCTGCACTTCATTTTTCACTTACAGGTGTGGCTCAGCTTGCTATGGTGTAGTTAGGAACTGTTGGGTTTAAACTGGGCTCCTATTGGTGAAGAACTTGTCCATCTGCCTTACGTGATGCTGAATTAGTTATTTTGCCAATACTCCATTTCCAGAGTTTCTTGTCCTTGTTCAGACTTTTTTTGGAGCAAAAATTGAAGAAAACTTTGTAATTAGCTCTAGCAATTTTTACATAAATACTTAAACCTGGTGGCAAACTTCCTGGGATTTTTCCAGTCATGACAGAAGGTTCTCTTTGGAGACAAACAGGTAAAGAATTCCAACTGAATACATGCATGTGTGCATATATATGTTGCATCTTCATATGTACTAGGGAACACTGTGGAGGGCCACTAAATTAGGCCAAATTCAAAACAACATTTCATTAGTTTGATACCCAGTAACAATACATATGGGCAGGGCTTAGTTCTTAATCTCTGTCAGTCATTATCAGCACATGATCAAAGTGTGACTCCTTACCCATCTTATAAACTCCCAGGGTAAGAAAGCCCACGGACCCAATAGAGCATGGTCAGCACTGATGGCTCCAGCCCCGGATGGTCCCAGCTGCACAAATCCAGGGGATCAGGGGTGAAAGCTCTTCAGCAAGATAAGCTGGAACCAAAGGAGGCTTTTGCCCCTCTGCAGCCATTCCTCTGTCCTTACTGTTTTGTGCTTCTCACAGCATCTTGTCATAGCTCTTTTTGCTTTATTGTCCCGGAATTCTGGCTTTTGCCAGGTGTATTTCTTGCTTATTCTGCAGGAATACTTTGGTTTTATGAGGCACTTTCTGTTTTTTCTGCAGGATTAATTTGGTTTCCTCGGGCATCTTTCCTGCCTGCTCTACATGCTTTGTCTTTTGAGCAGATTTTACAGCTACAGATGTTTTCCTCTACACAATTTGTGCAGCTGTACCATAAATCTCTGTATGCCCACTTTGCAGTACATATGCACATATATAAAAATGTATATATATATATATGCTTAGCTGTGTTACAGAAATGCTTTATTGCTTGGTATTGTTATTCTTATTGGTAGTGGTTAACAACATCCTTATTTGCTCCCAGTGGTTAGGCTCTTTCAGTTTTCTGAGGTCCGGTCCAGGTTTAAGACAAACAAGTATTATTTATATTTTACTCTGCTTATGTTCTAGGGATGCATCAGACTGTGCCTGAAAAGTCTGGAACTTCTGAAAAGTCTGCTTTTTTTTTTTTTTT
>VXBX01008400.1:241469-272517 GCA_013400415.1 Scytalopus superciliaris
CAGCGCCATCCAGATCCCGGCGCGGCTGCCGCTGCTGCTGACCCACGAGGGTGTGCTGCTGCCCGGCTCCACCATGCGCACCAGCGTGGACTCCCCGCGCAACATGCAGCTGGTGCGCAGCCGGCTGCTGAAGGGCACCTCGCTGAGGAGCACCATCATCGGCGTCATCCCCAACACCAGCGACCCCACCTCCGACTGCGACGACCTGCCCTCCCTGCACAGGTGCGGCCCGGCCCGGAGCCCCCTCCCCGCATCCCTCCCTGCCCCTGGGATAAAGGCTTCCCCCCGCCGGGGGAGGAGGGCTTGGAAAAGGAGACTGGAAGTGGGAGAGGGAAATGAGGCCAAAGAAGGCGAGCCGGGGCGCTCGCAGCTGTTAACAGTGCCGTTCTTCGCTTAATATGTAACACGGAGAGCGGCCTAGTTCGCATAAAATTGTATTCCGAGTGAAACTAATATGCTGTAACCCTTACTCTCCAAACTTTATCGTATCAGTGATGTAACTTAGTAAGGTTTTGCAAGGAAATACTCCGAGGGGGGCTGCGGTCTGTGCGTTTGTTCAGCACCAGGCCTGCAGTGTCAGTATAAAACATGACCTGCAAGCTCTGCGTTTCCCAAGGCCTGTTTAAGCAGAAATGTCGCCGTGCCTGTCCACAGCGAGATCCATTATTTACGAAGGAATTACACAGGTTACTAAATCGCACGACTGTACTACAGTATCCGAATCAGTTATTCGGTTAATTAATTCACTTTCAGGTTCCGGGGTTGGGCCTTGTAATCCGCGTCACGAAGGGACTCGTATCACTTGGTTGCCTTTGGTGCTAATGACCCAGAAGGGTCTTGCAGCCTACAGCTCGGTTGCTGCTGTTGAGGAGGCACCCAGAACGTTCGGTGGAAGGTGACAAAGTAACACGAGGGTGTGTATCTGTTTTTAGGATTGGCACTGCTGCCCTGGCAGTGCAGGTGGTTGGCAGCAACTGGCCCAAGCCCCATTACACGCTGCTGGTCACGGGCCTCTGCCGGTTCCAGATCCTGCAGCTGCTGAAGGAGAAGCCCTATCCCGTTGCTGAGGTGGAGCAGTTGGATCGACTCGAGCAGTTTACTAATCAGCATAAATCTGAGGAGGAGCTCGGAGAGCTGTCAGAACAATTCTACAAGTATGCAGTGCAGGTAATATGTTGTAATCTTAGGTATTTATGCATATATTTGGGCTCTATTTGTTTACTATCTGCCCTTCTGTTTCTCTACTTCTTATATTTTTCCAATGACTGGTAAAGTTAGTGTTTCTGCTGCTGAATAAGTGTTTTTGTTGTAGCTTGAGATTTCTGTGTCAAGTTCCAGGGTGTCTGTATAGCTCAATGCAGGATGAGTCTACCTCCATGGTAGTGCTTTGATAAGTTAGTATTTCATATGTAGCAATACTGTAAATACAGTCTAGTAAATGGAATGCTTTTGATTAATTTTTCCAGAATTTTTTGTAAGTATGTGAAAATATATATAATGGAAGTTTAAAATTATTAAAAGGATAAACCTTGATGATAAACAGATGTATATATAAACTAGGTATAATGAATTTGAGTTTAAAGTATGTACAGAAGGAGAGTGTTGATAACTGAGGAAGTTTTTAATCAGGGTGTGTGTGGGAAATAAGAGATGTAGGTTTTGAAGAAAAATGCTGCAATGATAGTTTTGAACTTTTCAAACATGGAGAAAGCCCAAAGTCTTGATGCCCTTTGCTGAGTTAGTGCCTCTTCTGTGAACTTTCTGTGAATTTGTTTCAGTAGCTTTTTGGCAAACTATCTAGGCATGCTTCACAGTGAAATGTATAGTCCTGTTTAGGTCAGATACTCACTTAGATAATTAAAACAATTCATTAATGGTGTCCATGGTGTGTTTCTTGCAGCTGGTTGAGATGCTGGATATGTCAGTGCCTGCAGTCGCAAAGCTGAGACGTCTTCTGGACAATCTGCCTAGAGAAGCTTTGCCAGATATCCTGACGTCTATCATCCGTACATCCAACCAAGAGAAGCTTCAGGTATTGTGCTCTTTAACTTCTTTAGGGAGAGTTAGATATTTGCTGTCTTTGTTTATGGTCAGTCACTCTTAGATAATTTTGGAATTGCTTACACCTGACACTGTGCAGTGGTAACGCTGTGTTAGCAGGTATTTGGGGCACAGCTGAGCATGAATGCTTGTAAGCAGTTATGCTGTTGCTTAAAGTGTTAATATATGTATGTGCCAGAACTCATCTAACAGGTGAATTAATCTAGTTAGCCTTGGAAACGGTTCATTTTATTAAACAATAAATATAGTATGGGCTTCCCTTCCCATGATAAAGATGATAAGTCTGTCCTCAGATTGTGTGGAAACCTTGTTTACCTGGCACAGTTGACAGATCATACTAACAGCTTCAGAGTAATCTTTTAAAGTCTTTTTGAAAACATCTTAAAATCTGGTGTCTTTAAATACTGGGACACGGCTTAAATTTCCATCATATGTCAGAGTAACTGTATGCAAAAATGATCCTTATGGCTTGATTCTTACTCGTCTGATTTCTATACTTGCTTGCTGTAAATTTTGTTGTTCCCTCTGTCACTGCTACTGCTGCACCTGGAATTGAAAGTATAAGTGAGGTTCTTTGAAAGCACTACAAATAGAAATTTAGGCAGTAATTTGAAGGGAAGGTAAATATAGCTGGATATCTTGCTGGAGGAAGGTACATTAGTTATTAACTTTAGTGTGTCCCTTATTATTAGAAGTTCTAAAGAAAAGAGCAGCCTGTGGAAGTTGTGGAAATACAGAGGAGCAGAATTCTACCCATTTCCACATATCAACTTAATAATAACATAGAAATGCAATGGTGTAAACAATTCTAAAAGGACAAACAAAATAAACACAAAAATCTCTCAACAGAAAATCTTAAGGCATAAGGGTTGTTTTTTTTCCTGGGTTAACCAAGGAAATAATTTAAATTTCTTAGAGGGCCAGCTCTTTCCTGAGGCTCAGTAATTGAGAAATAGAACATTGACAGATGTTTGCTACAGAAAATGCAACTGAAATACTGAAAACGCTTAAAAACAGGCAGGATAAAAGACTTCTTTTCTAGTTTGGAGTGCTTGTAGTTCAGTCATCCAGACCCTTGAGGATAGATTTTGTGTGCAGTATTCTCTTTGCTTTCCTTGCTACATTTTTTCCTACTCCATCTATTCTATAACTCTGGTCAAAAGACAGTAACAGTACCCTCCATGATCCCTTCCCCCAAACTGGAGATCCATCCCTGTGAACTTGCTGGCCACTCATAACTCCTTGCTCTTAGATTTTAGATGCTGTTAGGCTGGAAGAACGGTTCAAGATGACTATACCATTGCTTGTTAGACAGATTGAAGGCCTGAAGCTGCTTCAGAAAACAAGAAAGCCCAAACAGGATGATGACAAAAGGGTATGGACCTTTAAATGTGGGATTCTTAAGCATCCTAAATAAGTAAAAAGATGCACTTTTTGAACAGGCTCATGAATGTGCATTATTTTACTTGTGCAGAGTTTTAATGTATAGCCATAATGTTTGATGGTAAGTCTGGAGGTGCAGAGAACACCCAGCTGGCACCTTTTGATGTTTAGATACCTAAAAAAGCAGATACCTTTATTTTATTTATTTATTTGTTTGTTTGTTTATTAATTTTTTTTACATTGAATAAGTGCTCAGATTCCTCTAAAGAGGTATCTGATGCCCAGTTTACTTGCATGGTATGCACACGTTGGCCTGTGCTGTGAAAGGTGTATCTTTTACTAGTGGCATTGCAGATGAATGGTAGCTTTTGAAATACAGATTAAGAGCATGCATTGTAAAATGTAGCTTGGTAAGCTAGGGCAGCTTACACTTTTCCTGCATCCAACTGCACTTACGCAGTTTAGTAAATGGGAAGTAATTGAGAAATGAAAAAGGGTAAGAGAGAAGACTTACCCATTTTGTAAAGATTAGGTTTATTTTGCCTAATATGATGGGCTGTAGTGCTTGAAAAATCACAAATAGCTCTTTTCAGTTTTGCTCTTGTCTTCTGTTGTTTGCTAGTTTAAGGTAGATGATAAATGCACTTAGGGAATGTTTACAGTAAAGTAAGAACTCCAACTTTTTTAAGTTGTACCCATAACACTTTGTGAAGTTATTTATGCAATTAAAATCTTCAGTATTTTTCTATGCACCTCCTATGTTTTTGTCATGGTTTGCATTCAAAGCCAAAGTAGACATCTTATTTAAAAACCAGGACCTGATGCTGTTCTCTGGCTCTGTTCTCCATGTCTTAGGTTGTAGCTATTCGTCCTAATAGAAGAATCAGCCACGTTGCAAACACAACAGAAGATGAGGAGGAAGAAGAAGATCACGATGATGTTGTCATGCTAGAAAAAAAGATTAGAACATCCAGTATGTCAGAACAAGCTCTTAAAGTTTGTCTTAAGGAAATAAAAAGGTAAAAATGGTGGTTTCTTTTCTTATTTTATATTTTAAAACAAATCTTGCAAAACTGCCAGTTGATACATGTTGGTGTTGATTGTGTTTTGGAAATGACTTTTGAGCCTCAAGTTTGCTCAATAGCTGTCTAGTGGTGCAGGAGAATTTTACTTTGCAGTTAATTCCTGGTTGCCTTTATGAATTCAGTGCCTATATTTCCAGATTAAAGAAGATGCCTCAGTCAATGCCAGAATATGCTTTGACAAGAAATTACTTGGAATTGATGGTAGAATTGCCATGGAACAAGAGTACGAAAGGTAAACCCTTCTGTTCTTGGTGGTTGCACAGACATTTTAGGACAAGTAACATGACACGTGCTTTGGTCTGTTGTGCAAAAACATCATTAATATGTTACTTTAAGCCAGGTAGACCTTTAGACTTGAGTGAGATCTCTATACTGAGTACCTTGTGTAGCTCAATTGTACATCTAAGAATGGGAATTTAAAAAGTACTAGGAGTAGTTTCACAGAAGAGTGAAGGGATTATTACTTAAAATTTGTGCTAGCATGTATCAAAAATAAAGAAATGAGCACCCAGTTACTTTGTATATGTTGGACAAAAAACCTTTTGAACATTTCTGTAGCATTAATCTTCCTGGAAAAGGTTTTGGTATATCTTAAGTTAAGCAAGTTTGGTAAGGAACAAAAGGATGAAAAAGCACAATTGTAGTAAATTTTAATAATTACAACTTGAGGTGCAATAGAAAAACTGATTATTGTGCCTGCTTTGTACCATAGTTTTCCAAACTTGTGATGCTGATACTGTAATTGCAGAAACAGTATGCAAAAATGGAGAGTGAGGAAAGAGCAGTAAACCAGTTTCATTTTTAAAGGCAGATGTGGTGATCTCTCTTCTGTTTTCACTGATAGATCGCCTTGAAATCCGCGCAGCTCGGATTGTTTTGGATAATGATCATTATGCCATGGAGAAGCTGAAGAAGAGAGTTTTGGAGTACTTAGCTGTGCGACAGCTTAAAAACAACCTCAAAGGGCCCATTCTGTGCTTTGTGGGGCCCCCAGGAGTTGGTAAAACCAGTGTTGGAAGATCAATTGCAAAGACTTTGGGTCGAGAGTTCCACAGAATTGCTTTGGGAGGAGTCTGTGATCAGTCTGATATTCGAGGCCACAGGTAACTACTTGCTTTCCTGTTTGCAGTTTTTTCTCTGCAGAATGTGTTGATTATTTTCATTGTTCAGCTAATACAGAGAAATTCTGCTTGTTTGAAGCAATGGTAGGTATTTATTGATTTTTCCTTGGTATTCAGTGGTGTCATTTGGAGAGAATTTTACTTACTGGGAATGCATGTTTAGTGTTGAATTATTCTTTCCTTCAGCTGCCTTTTGTTGTCATGGGGGGAATGGAATTTCTTCTTCAGTCATTTTAGTGCTTTGAAGTAAAATTCATTAGAAAGTCCAGTGCAAACTCTTTTTCTGCTTTTAAAGAGGGATGTAACAACTCAGTTATACAAAATAGCCTATGGTAGCAATACATTCCTTTATAACCCTGTTTGTTGCTAAAGCAGGAAAAGCTCAGAGTGATGCTTAAAAGTTGCTATAGGATAGTAATAAACTTGTTTGTGCGCTGTTTCCCATTTCAAAGGGAGATTTATACCAGAACACCTAAGCTGGCAGGTTTCAAAGGAGATTTTTGGGTGACTTTTTTTGATCTTTTATCTCTTAATGCATCTACTACTTAGTCTCTCAAACCATTTGTTTCTATTAGTGCATATATTAGTCCAGTCCTTGCAACTGGAGGAATAATGAATGGGTGATGTAGATAAGTAATGGCAGGCATCAGTGCAGCACTTTTGATTCCACTAAATGTATTTTATGCTTATTGCATACAGTATAGGAAATTTGGAATAATTAATTTTAGTGTTCTAAAGAGCTGTAAAACCATGTGATGGTTTGTTTTGGTATTGTTTTTTGTCATGTTATTGAATAGAGTTTCTCCTTACAAGAGTAGGTAAATTATTGTGAATTAGAGTTACCAATTATTTCTTTGATGCCATGTAGCAGTTGATTTTGCCCAGTGTCTATGCAGCTACTCTCAAATTCCTTTTTTGTTTTTTTTTAAGATATAAAAAGGACCTCAGTATTCTTATCACTTCCCTGTGTGAATTAATGAAAACTTCAAAGAAATGCTGTAAGAAAAACTCATTTTGTGATGTCAGGCATCTGACTGTGTAAGTTAGTTACGTGTGTGAATTCATTAGAGCAGTGGAAGCTCATGGTCCCAGCTGGAAGGAATGCAGGAAATCTTGTGCTGAACATCTTCATAAACTTCCAGGAATCTGGAATGTGATGTATTGCTTGGAACCTAGGGTATGGCACAGTACTGGTCACTTTTTAGACCAGAATATGAAAGAGGAAAAAGTGACAAAATGATGAATTTGTACTTGTTGACAACTTGAAAATTCAGAGTTGTTTCACAGATCTTTAGTTCAGCATCCTTAGTAAAATGAGCAGCGTGTTTATTCCTGTGCGTTTCCTGTGGCAAATACTCAGGAGTGTTGTTTTCCAGAGTCTGTGACACTTGAAAGAATCATCTGCAAGTTTTTTTTTCCTTAGTGTGGGTCTGGGCAGTGTACCCAGCAGCCCCCCGGGGGTTGTGACACCTTTGTTTTCACCCTTTTCCTGCCTGGCAGCACTGGAGCTGTACGGGTGTGCAGAGCTGGGCTGGCTGGCCTTTTGACCCCCCTGCTTACACGGGGGTGGAAAAAGAGCCAAACTCTCCTTCCCCTTCACTATGTGTAACTCCTGTAGTTCAGAAACTGTATCATCAATCACTGCTTAGTAAGTAGCAATTCTGATGTTTCAGATTACTTAGGGTACTGGTCCTGAAAACAGCTAAAATGTGATTCAACACCGCGTTGCTATTCGAACTGAAGCCACTAGAGGCTGTGGAATACTCAGCGTTAGTAACTTTGCCAGGGCAGAGCAGGACTGAAGCCTTTGTAATAGGGAAACTTGAACTTGGCATTACAAACAAAAGTCCAACTTTCTATCTTGTAACTTAGGCCTAAAAAAAGAATAAAGACAGTCATGTGATGGAACTTTTCAAAAACATTTAACTTCATGCGATTGTGGCTTTCATGCATTTTTGAGAGCCTTATTAAATTATTAATGCATGTTAGAAGCTAACCAGTATAAATTTCATGTTAAAAATCTGCTTGAAATTAGCTGATCGAAAGCATTTGATAGGAGAGCTTTTTTTTCACCAGCAAAGGAAAATATAATCTGAAATTATCAGGAATATTGTGGGGTTACTCTTCAGCAAACAAGTGTATAGTTTAAAAGCAAACTTTAGAGCAGTTGGTACCAGGAATTCCTCGTAACCAACTGCCTTTTGAAGTTTTTTGTTGGTAAAATCAAAACCAACTGTTGCATACTGTATTTGAAATTACGATTTTTTTTTCCTGTTTCTCAGAGTAAGATTTAATCACATTAGAACTACAGCTTTTCTGTAATGTCCTTTTGCATGAATAAATCCTTGAAGTTACTCCCAATCAAGTGAATCCATATTGTGTATCTGGTGGCAGTCAGAGAGAGGAATTCGAGGTGATCTAAAAGTGGAGGAGACATTGACTGTTGTGTTCTGAGTTACACTGTTTGGTAGGCTGGTTTTCTGATATTACATATTAGGAGACATTCTTTTTCTCCTAAAAGCTCCTTATTAGGCTTTAGGGCTTAAGGATTTCATTAACATTGCAGAGGAATGATTCTGTATGTACCTACTAAACATCTAAAAACATGTACTGAATGTACTAGGACATTAAAAAGGAACTGTGTTTCAGTTTGACTTGCAAGCAAATAGTGCCTGAAATAGCATTCACTTGGGTTGCTTGTCCCTGTTGTAAGTGAAAAATGCAGACTGAGAGATGGAGCAGACAAACTCAGATGTATGAGAGCAGCAGGGTGGGGCGTGTGTTTCAGTAACTGCTGCTCCACGTGATGTGTAACTAAGGCAGTTGGAAACACCCAGGTTTTGCCATTTCAGTGTGGATCATGTGCCTGCAGCTGGGGGTCTGTGAATCCTTTTTTGATTGGGTGAAGAGTAGCAGCTACTGTTCTGCATTCCCCAAACGAAGTCATCGTCTTGGTACAAAAACGGAACTGTGTTATCAGACATCCTTCAGCTGCAGTTTGCATTTACCACTCATCTATACCATATATTACATTTTTCTGGTTTACATTTGTAGTTTACTTTTATTAAAGGAAAAAAAACCCAAAACAAAGCAACCAACAAACAAAACAAGCCACTCTGAAAGATGACTTAGAACTTTTTTTTGCAAGGAGCTTACTGCATTTAAAATCTCCTCAGTATTGATATTTTGTGTTACACAGGAACTGTATGAGCTTATCTGTTGTGTGTGTGTGGTTTTCTATTTTTGAAAAGGAAAGGTGTAATTGTGCCATTTATTTATAGAGGTACTGGTGAGGTAAGTGTGAAGCCCTTTCTCACCTTCCTGTGAAGCTCTTTCTTACATTACCATTGCTTTTCAGTTTCTAGAAGTTTTGGACAGTTCACTTTGGGCTTAGGCCTTTGCTGAAGACTTTCTCAGGTGCCCCTGTATGAGAAGGGTGACTCCTCACCAGTTCCCTGCACTGGGTCCTCACAGCTGGCACAAGGTCCCTGCACAGGCCTTATTGCACTAGGGAAAAACAAACCTCAGGCAGTTTCAGCCAGGAGAGGAATAGCTTTGTTATACAAGTACAAAGCACAGATATATTCACAAAGCCCTTGAGTAGGCACAACCTCTGGCCTTGCAAAGAAAATAAGCTGAGACCTTGTGCAGCCAAGTTCAGAAATAGCCTCTTTGGTGGCACTAACTTTGTTATTCTTTTCTACCTCTGCAGTTAAAAATGATTTAAAACTATTTGTCCTTAGATCAGTTTGAAGACAGTGAGTCATGTTTCTATCAATAACACTACTGCTGCTCTAAGGGTTCCAGTTCCTATACATTCCTAGTTTACAGTGGGAGAACCAAGAAGGTTAGATTTCCCAAGTTTTTCTGTTTTTCTGCATTTGCTAGGTTACATAGTTCCTAATGACATGCTGTACAACTCTAGTGTTTTGTTTAACTTTTCACTGATTTAAGAAATAAAAAGTCTACTAAATTAGGGAAGTTTTGCAACATGAGCTCTAAAGGGTTTTTTCTAAGTGTTGCTGCAGAAGTGAGATAACCAGGAAACTTGATCTGTACTTTCTGTTTTGAGTGAGAAGCAGCTGACTGTCCTTCTAGGTTTGATGCATGGAAAAAAACTGCATCAAAAGATGAGCAAAGCTACGTTATATCATCAAAAACACTCACATGGAATGTTGTTTCTCCTCTCAACCCTAGCAAAAATAATGAAATAAAGAAGAACATTATATTTGGTGGCTAGTGTTCACAAAATGCAGTATTCTGTTTCACAATTTACAAGGCAAAGGTTAATACTCAGGCAGATAAATGGCCATATCTGCTTGTAATTTTAATATATTCTTAAATGCCTGCAGGGCCTGTCTTACCAAGGATTCTTGTTAAGATGTGTTCCACACGCCGTTGGAGATCTTCAGTCTTTGTTAAATAGTATAATAGGTATTGGTACATCTCTAATACCTGAAGATGTATCCTAGATTTAGACTGTTACACGTGTGTGCCTTCGTTCAGTTTATAAACCAGATCTGTTTCTTAAAACTAGATGGAACATGCATAGCTCAAAATTTTATAGAATTCAAAATGATCAGGTAGAACTCTGTGTGTATAAAAACACAAACATGCATTAAAAAAGTGTAATGTCCTTAAGCATGCACTTGAGAATAATGTACCAAGCAAGAAAGAAGAATGTTTAATGTTTACCTGATTATGTTATCCTATTACTGGCATAAAAAGAATATTAGAAAAGGTCGGGCTGCATTGTCTCTTACAAGATTACTCTCTAGTGCAGTGAGTACCTTTTGTTAAAAGCAGCACAGACAAAGAACAAAACCACCACCATCAAATAAAACCCAAAACAAAACAACCAAAAAACCCTCCAAAAGCCCATAACATGAAAAAACCCCAAAACCCAAAGAAATGCCCAAATTGCTACAAGGATTAATTTGGGTGCACTGATAAATGATTCATTTCTGTGAACTTCAGCTCTGCTCCAGTCTGGTAATTTTCTGATTGCATTTTATAGAATCCTTCCATCCTTTTGGCAAGGTGTCCATGTGCAGATGGAGGAGGAGGAGGTGGTGTAATAGCTCCCCCATGCAGAGTCTTGATCTGCAATAAATGTTGCACAGCACAATCCTCAGTGAGAGGAATCCACTCCCTTGCTGCAGAGCGGGGCTCTGCACAAAAGCAGGGAAATGATAAGCCATTGCACACTGGCTGCTTCAGCCTTTAGCAGCTGCCTCATGAGGGTGGTAAGAGGCAAACTGAATTTCTCTTGCATGGCTGGCTATTTAGAAGATCTTCAAAGCTTTCATTTTTGCTCACATCTAGAATTAAATACAGGAACTGCAATTTGTTTCCTCAGTGGTTAAACGTTACATGGAACTAAGACAATTGCAGTGTGGTTTGGGTTCTGGTTTTGTTAGGTTGTTTGGTTTTTTTTAATATATTTTAAGTTGTCTCTGGTATCTTTTGAAGTTACTCCCATGGTATTTTTGGTTTCATCTTTGTAAATGTAATCCTGTTTATTTTGGACTGTAGTAAAACCGATCATATGGCAAAGCAGGCCAGTTCTGCTCATCTGCTTTGTGAGGGTCATGAGATAGATACTGTAATTCAGCACGTAATGTACCTCTTTCTTCTTGAGTGATCAGAATTTCATACTCTTAATTACAGTATTTGTAGTAGTTATGGCACAAGCAGAAAAGGCTGTGTTAAATGCAGCAAACAGGGGATATATGCATGCAAAATGTAGTTGCTCCATGTGTGTGTTGTGGCAAAAATTTTTTACTGATTTTGCTGAATAAGTTCAAACTCGTAATTTTTTGTTCAATTGTACTGTTTAGATTTTCATTTCCTGTTGAAATGACATAGTAAATACAATTGTTTTTGCTGAGTATTTATTAAAGCATGCTGTATATAATGGGGACATCAACAGTTCAGCATAATTGAAATTTTGGGCCTGGTTTGTAACATGCTGTTTGAACTCTATTGTGATGATAAAATCCCAGTATTATTATTCTTAAAATACTAGTATAATGAGGTTCCCAAATCCACTTCTGCTTGTTCTTAGAGTACAAGGATGCTTGTACTGGAACATGCCAAATGCTTGCAAGCCATAAATTTTTGATATTAGATTCATATTGTCTTTCCAGACCAACTAGTGCCCCATGGAACTCAGTTTTTCATCTGCTGCTACAATTGCTTGTATTAGTTCAGTTGTAGATTTGGTATTTTTATTACCCAGTTCCAAAAACTTTCTCAGAAAAAGCAAGAATTGTTACAGTGCTGCCTGTTCTTGTATTTTGCTTTGAGTTTTATTTCCTTTGCTGTTCCTGCCCCTGCCACACCTCAGCCCTGTTCCCCTGTTCTCTCCCCAGGCGCACCTACGTGGGCAGCATGCCTGGCAGGATCATCAACGGCCTCAAGACTGTGGGGGTTAACAATCCTGTGTTCCTGCTGGATGAGGTTGATAAACTGGCCAAGAGCTTGCAGGGGGATCCTGCAGCAGCCCTGCTTGAGGTAAGAGATGTTAAATTGTAAGCGTCGTTTCATTTGCATTTAAAAAATAATTAAAACACCGGACTTGGAAGATTCACTGGACAAAGGATAACCTAACAGTGTCAGCTTTGTTATTCAAATATCAGCTACTGAGCTCTGACATCGTTTGATTTCTGTCAATTACCAGGGCACAGGGCAAATGCTGTTACAAAGTGTGCTAAATTAGATACTGTAAATCTCACTGAGCTGTACTTATACACAAGGATGAATTTTTTTGTGTTTTGTATATTTAAATACTGTTCAAGCCTTAAACGTTACTTACCTGGGGGACTTCAAAACATTGAGTTTTAATGACCAAATGGTAGCTAAGAAAGAACTGTAGAGCAGCCAGAGAGTAGCTAGACTTTATCAAGTTTTCTCTTCCTTTCTTGGAACAATTGCAATATATATATGAAGCTTTTGATGGTAAACATTTTATCCAGCATGTTGATGGACTAGTTGTGTGTTCTTCTAGGAGCATTTCTTTATAACTAACTTTCTAAATGTAAATTTTTCGTTTAAGTTGAGGATCCCCACTCCTTGACTGATTATAGTGTGGTGAGTGTTAGCTTTCCATGAGAGTCAGTTTTTCCACAAGTGCATTTCTTCTGAAATTCTGGGACTTGGACAAAGATATAAATGTATCTAATTTTGAAGTACGTGGTACAATTATTTTATCACAAAGATTTGAGAGGTTTTAAAGTTGCCTTGCTTAAAGACACAGGGAAGATCCAGGAGATCCAGTTAAGGACTTTGGTGAATGAGATCCTGTTGGAATACCTTGTTAATCCCGTCCAGTGTTGAGATGTTACTGATTAGGTTAGTTGTTAGGTTTTCAGGAGGCTAAAACTGGAGTGATTATGAAGATGAATGGAGACCTGTGCCTTGCAGGCTGCATGTATCACGTAGCTGAAAGCAGTAATGAGTTGTCAGAACCTTCTTTCTGACTTCTGTTTTCTGGAGTATGACACGATATCCCTGTACAATTCCTGAAATGCAGAGCAGATGTAGCACCAGTGCACTTAATGGCTTTGGCATTGTGCACATTTAGAATGTCCTTACACTGCTGTATTTCTACACTCTGCCTCTCTTTTATGTTCTCTCTGGCTGTAGGGACCATCCTATCCCTGTTCCAGCTGAGCTGTTGCTGTCATTGCTCCTTACCTGTTTCACTCCAAAGTGGGTGGGTTAGTAAAAAATGCTTGCCCACGTGTTTTGAGCTAACCTGGCTCGTTTTCACTGAAGTGAATTAGGGCTTCATCCCAGAAGCATCTCACTTGGCAGAGTTAAGATATGGTAACTCTGGTAGGTGGGGATGAAAGTGGTTCTGATAATATTTGCCTCCATAGTCGTTCTAATAACTCTTTTGACTGACAGTGCCTAATGCAGTGATTTAAATATGAAAAATATTATTTAAGTGAAGGTGTCATGAGCTCATCTGGGTGGTGTATGACACTGCAAATGAAATGGCAATTGACATTCCTGCTAGACTGTAAAATTACTGTTTTGACAAGGCCAACTAGTTCTTTGAAAGTCAGTGTATGAGCAGGCTATGGTTTGAGAGCTCTGTTTTGATCTTTGCATGTTAACATGAACTAGTAATAATTTAAATGCGCTAGAAAATGGCATGGCTTCACTTCTTCAGCTTTTGAAAATGACAGCTATGGTCCTTTATCTGTGTATTTCTCAAACATGTAGTACACTTTTCTAGGGTGCATGAAAAGTCTCAAAATGCAAGGAAAACAAGCAGGAGAGGGTAACAAATATTCACGTGCATTTTCCTTCTAGTTTTCTCTTGTGGGATTTTATTTACTCCTTGCTGTTAATGGTAACGAGCTCGGTGTCTGAGTTTGCTGATATTTCTTCTGTCATTTGTCATTTAGATGTTGCAGTTTAGCTGTACTAAATCTGGTCAATGCATGGATAAATATACCTGAGAATCAAATTTTGTTAGTTAGCTGGCTGTTGTTTGCCAGGCAGTAACAACACAATGATTTGGCATTTCTTGGAAAGAGTCTTCCAGCCGTGAATCTAGATCTGTACATTAATACTCTTAATTGTATTCAACCTTTGCTGTTTCTTGTAATTTATTTTTCATTCCCTGTCCTGCAGGAGAGAACAGTTTTATTCTTCTTTTATCACCTCAAGTTCAGGAGGGCAAATGAAATTTCTTTCTTTCTTAGTTAGCTGTGTTTTAATTTTGGATACTTCGTTGCTGCTTTGAGATGTTTCTGTTTTCCATATTTTAAAACCACATTTTCAGTGGTGTTCAGCTCTGCTCCTGCCATGGGTTTTTCCAGCTGAGGCTCATCAGGTTTGCTTCCAACTGCCTGCCTGGGCTGCAATCTTTATGTAAGCCGTTGCTAATTGACCATTAGTTGCATCTGGAGAAGTAATTGCTCTATTAACCATGTCTGGGCTGCTCCCCTGCGAGATCTGTATATCCCTCTACTGCTGTCTAAACATCCTGAAGCAGGTGCTTTACCTCTTCTAATGGAGAACTCATGTCTGGACATAATAGCTTAATTTTCATCTGCTTTTTGTGGTTTACGTTGTTGGAAAGTCCATCTGGAATGAGCAAAGGTGGCTATTATGTAGGAAAGCAAACAATAAGAGTCAGTGGTCACCTAACTGGTACATTTGTTTCCCACACTGCTGCTTGTTGTTTGGTAAGTGCCATCATTAAATATAAAAGGCACATCCTTTTTTCCCTAATGTGTAGGTGTGTTCAGTTCTCACTGTCTGCAGTGGGGGATATTCAAGGAGAAAATTGCCATAACCTTGTGAGCTTGGAAGCAAAGCCTGATGTTTTATAATTGCCGGATCTGTGTTTAGTTCTAATGCTTCTGCAGAGTTGTTGCTTAAGCAAGACAGAATGTCTTCCTATTTCCAGTTACTGTTCATTAACAAGGGAATATTTTAGTCTAAATTTAGATGACCTCTGTTTAAAACAGAAGAAAACAGAAATTGATCCAAGTGCCTGATAGTGACTATTTGTATGCAGGGAAATTAGGCCAGGAGCATAGCCAGGCAATTAAATGTTCATGGAACTTACTCTGGATTTTGTGGTAATAAAAAGCTGTTACAGAGAAGCCTTTATATGCATGTGAGCTGTGGCCATAAATTAACCAAGAAGTTTTTGTGCACTCAGAGTTCTTTCTGTACTTAATATTTTTGTATTAGTTGAATATCTTTGAAAACTTTTGAACTTTAGCACAGATACCTAACTGAAAAACAGATCTATTTGCTTTGGAAAATCTGTTTTAAATGCATACGCTTAATACTGGTTTATGTCTTATTCTAGTAATAGTTACCATGACAAAGAAATATGAGTCCAGAGAAACTCTAGTCATTATTAAAAAAAATCTCAGATACTTCAGATTTTTAGCTATAATCCAGGTTGGTTTGAATTACAGTTTTGTTTACCCTTATTGGATAGTATTGTTTGTGTATGAATACAGCATCAGTAATTTGCATATCTGTGTAAATAATATTATAATCACAAGCTTGGCACTTGGTAGATGCATAGGGATTTCTGATTGCAGACTGGAAGGAGAAAGAGAGAAATATGACTATAAATAAATGTGATAAAATACCTTGTTTTCCAACAGCTTTGGAACCAATTGCAAATACTTCATCTACTAGACCAGAATTCTGTGAAAATACTGTTGTCAGTGTTTAAAAAAAAAGGGGGGGGGGATGGGGGTAGATTGAATTAGGATTTGCTGTTTAAATCAGTTTTGAAAAATTTACAAGAGTAGACTTTGAGTGGGAGACTAATATTGGGTGTAGCTGTGCTTTCTTTGAAGACAGTGTGTAGGTGCTGTGCTTGGATTCACTGCCTGTTGTTGTGTCTCCCTGTATTTTAGGGCTGGATTGTAAGGCTGGTTGGGGTAAGGGACATCTATAACTGACTGAATTATTATCAGTGTACTTGGCCTATCAGGATGCTTCAAGGCCTTTGGCTTCAGTGGTAAGGAAGGCAGTAAATAACAGCAGCTGTTTGCTGGAGAGGGTAAGAAGAGCTTTTGAATAGCTTACAGCCCAGGGACAGTGGCAGTCACTGAGTCCCAGCCTTACTTTTAGAATTTAAGCATATGCTTTGGTATGTTTTGAGATTGCACTATTAAGGGGAACGTGTAACTTGTGTTTTCTTACAGTTGCAATACATTCCCAAGTATTGCTCCTAAATCTGTGCAATACTTCAAAATAAAATCAGAATTTGTTCTGTTTTTTTAAGAACTCAGCTGTGTTTCTGACATTCTGTAAAAACAGTATTTTTCTATCTTGTTCTGATCATAATTCTGTTCTAAAGATTTTTTTCACCTTTCAAAGCCTGAACAAAATTTAAGAGTAATTAAAATTTAGACTTGTTTCTTCTATAACCATCTAAGGTCAAATTCAGGGTTTTTTTTTTTTCATTATCAACACTGTTGTCGTCTATAATTCAAGTCACCTGCATTCATTTGGGTGCAGGCAGATAAATTATTTTGACAGTGGTGTGCTATTTCTCAGAAGATGCATAGGGCCCATTATTTGTAACTTGAGAATTATTCATGTTGGTGTAGTGTTCATAATTCATCATTTGGGAAGGAAAAGTGTGGCAGTATTTTGAGGGGTTGTGAGTGAAGGTGGTTCGGAGGTGGTAGAGAAACCAAGTGTACATTACTGTATACAAGGAACTTCCCATTAAAAAAACACAAAACAACATCTTAGTTCCCTTGTGATCCACATATATATTGAATATTTATCACTTAATGGGGGGGGAAAAAAAAGCTTATTCCAGTAAGAGCTTAAATATACAAACAGGTTGGTGTGCTTTGAGTAAGAACTACCAGCAACAGAGGAGAGTTGGAGTCAGGGACTACTGGAGAGAATTCTGCTTATTCCGTGGGACCACATGGGCTGCTTTTCCAAGGTTACTGAGAGTCCTTGATGGGCCACTCTCTACCATCTGTGAGAAGTCATTGAGACACAGCTTATGGGAGGTGCTGGCTGGCTGGAGAAATGCTGCAGCCATCTTTAGGAAAGGGCAGAGACTACTAATGGAGAAAAGACTTTGTTTTGCACGTGGTGTGAAATGTAGTCACAGATTCATCCAAGCAAGGCCGGGCTCTAGTGATATTCATAACATACATTATGAATGTAAAGTCAGATTTGACAGATTCAAATGGAATGTAATAAAAATGCACATATTTTATTTACTTCTAATTGAGCAATTGCATCACTTTTCTGTTCTCTCTTGTCAAGGTCTTGGATCCAGAACAAAATCACAGTTTCACCGATCACTACTTAAATGTAGCCTTTGATCTGTCCCAAGTCCTTTTCATAGCTACAGCCAACACTACAGCTACCATCCCACCTGCTCTGCTGGACAGGATGGAAATTATCCAGGTTCCAGGTAACACTGCAGTGTTTTCATTAAAGTGGCTATTTCCAATCCTTAAACAAGTTTGGGGTGTTTTTCCTTAAGGAAAGCCTGCCAGGATTCTGGAGTGCATGGCCAGAGTCATTAAAAGAGACAGGCAGGACAGCTCTGTCCTGAGAATGACTCTTAGCATTGCACTGAGGAAAATCCAGTTCCATGTCTGTGGTGATACCTGATACATTCTGTAATGATGTTTTCATTCATTGATCTGTTTGTATTCTAACCATCTGTTGGCTGATGCATCTCCTTAAGATTCCAGGGAAGAAAGGGGACTTTGAAACACTACAAGTTTGTTCCTGTTCACATGAAGTTATGAATAACCACAGAAGGTCATACCAACAGCCTTTTAAATTATAGCTGAGGGTTTTTTTTTTGGTAAATTCAAGCAGGTAGAATTATAAAAGGTACAAAATTTGATTATATTGTAGTGTGTAAGCATAACAATTAATAAATACATGCTTTTTCTTTGAAGGATACACACAAGAGGAAAAAATTGAAATTGCACATAGACACTTGATTCCTAAACAGCTTGAACAACATGGCCTGACTCCCCAGCAAATACAGATTCCCCAGGTAACCACTTTGGACATAATTACCAGGTAAGTCTGTTCATTGCCTTCAGTTTAAGTAACTTCATTTTTTGTAAATAGTAAATCAGTTTGTAGAGTGATAACACAAAACATGTGTTAAGATCTATTGTCCTTAGTAGCTGCAGAAGGTCACCAGTTGGTAAGTTATGGAATTGCTCTTTCCTTAGCTCTGTCTCACTCTGCTGTATCGAGTGAATCATTGTCCCTTCTGTAGAAAATTCCCTGCTCTTGCTCTCTGATTGTGGCCACAAACAGTTATGTTGCCACAAGGCCCTGTGAATATACAGGAGCACTTGAGGCCAGTGTTGCTGCAGTATGTGAAGCCAGGCCTTGGCAGCAGACAACACTTATTTTAAAGAACAAAGTTATATTTCTGTAATTTTCATTAAAAAATGGAAATTACCATTCCCCCCTGCATGTGACTTGATGGACCACACTTGTTTAGAACTTGGAATTAGGTTAAAAAAATTAAAATGTGGGATTTTAAAATAGCTTGTATTAATTAGAACTATTTTTTTTTGTTGGCTATGAGAGCAACTATATTGATAAGAATGTCTTTTGAACTTGAAACTAGCTCATTTCCAGTGGAAAAAGTATCAAGTTTCAGTGAATTGAGGTATTTTATGACCAGTAACAGCATTTTGGCTGCTTTGTTTAATATTATTGTCTGGTGCTTCTTTTTAATTCATAGATTAAAAGAAAAAAATCATTTTACAGTCAGTTCCTCAACTTTCAGTGAACTACATATGTTAAATTTTAAAGTAGTTCTTCCTTTTAATTTTTATGCATTTAAGAAGAGCTCAGTGCTACTGGAGCATTGTTTAGCATTTCCTGAAGGTTGGACACCAGGTGTTAGTCATGTCTTCTTCCCACCCAGTAGTTTGTCTTTCTCTCCAATTTTATCAGCAACCACAATTATTTGGATTAAAAAAAAGACTTCTTTTCTTTCATGTTTATTACAGTCCAGGGTTTTACTGCCTCTCAGCTCTCATTTGACTGGGGTGTGTTTTTGGTAAGAAGGTGTGTTTGCACTGGGAATAGCTCTGTGTGCCGAGGAGTGCCCAGCGGTAAGGCCGTCGTGTCTCGCGCAGGTACACGAGGGAGGCGGGAGTGCGGGCTCTGGACCGCAGGCTGGGAGCCATCTGCAGAGCAGTGGCGGTGAAAGTGGCAGAAGGACAGCACAAGGAAGCAAAGCCAGACCGTGCTGAAGTGGGGGAAGGAGAAGGTGTGTATCTTCTGCATGGTTCATTGACAAGGAAACTTCTCATGTAGGCACTAGGAAGCTAATTTGGCAGCTTGCTCTCCTTTTCATGCTTCTTTAAGGGCTGTTTTCAAAAGCTTTGCAGATGGTGGGACATTATTATTATTACTATGCATGGTCTGAGTAGTACTTGGGACATAATTTCAGCCTGCCAAGTTGGTAATTGAGTAGTATAATGGATCTGTTTCATATCTTAGGGATGCACTTATGATTTGTGTATATTTTTGCCTTTTTATGCAAATATGTCACTTACTTTCTTTAATAAAAAACTTAGCGTGGCCTTAGTTATTGTATTTAAAGAGGTTCTTTAACTGTGCTCTGCATGCTCTACTGGCTCAGAACTCAATCCCATTATTTTATACTCTGAAATAATTGTCTGCTTGAAGAGCTTTGAAATTAGAAAGGTCTGGAGGCTCTTTTTATGTGCCTTTAAAGAGTAGACTTACTTAGTCTCTTGAAGCTTTGGTAACTTCTGAAGATCAGTAAGTCTGTTCTTGTTTCCCACGTGTACAGACAGTAGTGTTTTACCATTCCCAAGTCACCCAACAGACTGAATGCAAACTAAACACAAAATCTTCAAACAGCAGAAATACCCAAGTAACTGCTTCACCAGTAAAGACAGACTTCGTTCTAGTCTTGAAGTAGAAGGGAGGAAGGAAGAAGCCAGGCCCATAGTAAGTTCATGTGCAACATGCAACTGGTGACTGCTCCATTTTTCATCCCCACATGAGTATTCTCTTTAATAAAAATGAACATCCAAACTGTGCCTGATGAAAGATGCCATGGAGAGTGTAGATGGTGGTGCTTTTGTTCCAGCCAGTGAGCTGGGAAAGGATGTCACTGTGCACAGCAGTTTTGTGCTGGAGCTTCCGCGTGCTCATTGCAGCACTGGCTGTCTGTGGGAGCCCTCAGGGTAAGGGAGGTGTGAAACATGGAAGGGCAAAATCCAAACTTCCACACTTGGGCTTCTAAAATGTGGATAGCCCTTAGTCTAATCAAGCAAGCTGGGTGTTGGGTGTTTCATTTGTTTGGTTTTTAAAGACTGAAATGAGTTCAGGTGACACTTTCAGACAAGAAATTCTGCCTGTGTTGTCAGGATCCTGGAAAGCCAAAGCTCCAGAAAGGCTGGTTACTTTTGCTCCAGGATATTCACAAACTTAAAGTACTAAACAGGGCCCTCCTGGTGTGGTGATGTGAAATACTTCCCAATTTAGTTGATGTGGAAAAACCCTGTAAGTTCTAATGTGTACAGTGGAAATGGTTCAGGTCTGGGGTAGAGGAGGACAAATAAGGAGACTCATTATCTGTTCCTTTCAAAGAAGGCAGTGTACATGTCTCTGAATGGTGCCCACCCCTTTCAGAGAGCAAAGCCCAGGGGAGGCAATATAATCAATATTTGTACAAGCAGTGGTATTAATTAGAGGATATTTGAAGGAGTTTTTTACCCACAGTAAAAACTTACATAATTTGTCTCTGAAAATCTGTTTCTTGACAGTCTTTCAGCTTTACCTTAGTTTTTTTCCCTAGATCAGTGTTTCCCTTCCAAAAATTGAATCTTTTTACTTTGTTGAGTTTTCTGAGATCATTGCCATGTCTGTGCAAGCTCTAATATCAGCAGATTGAATTTGGCCCTGTTTGCTTGAGCAGATTCAGCTCAGTTTTCTCTGAATGTTTGGCTTAATGACAGTGAACTCTCGCAGTGGCTGTGAATGTGTGAATGATCCTGCAGTTTAAATCATCCCACCTACATTAAAAGGAAAAGGTTTTAAGATATGTTTACTGACGCTTTCCATTTATATTATGTGCACTTTCTCTCCTCTGTGATGGATTTTTCTGAAGACAAACACTGAGTTTGTTGATGCTTCTGTGATAGCTGGACTTGCTCTTGTACCCAGGGGCTGAGCCTTTGGGCTGTGGTGTCTGGGCCAACAAACACCAGGCAGTATCAGGGGTCTGCTTCTGTCACTTTTTTGATAGCAATTTTGAGAAGTCATATTTTTAAAGTATTTCTTTGCATTGAAGGGCAGCTGTGTCTAAAATGGGCTTTAAAGGTCTGATGCAGTTGCTGAATAAAAAGAAATGTCATTCTGCACTTCAAGCTTTCTGATAAAATAAGTGAAAGGTATGTTCAGAGCACAGGTCATGGCACTATAAGAAGGAACACTCTATTTTAAGGCAAATAACAAAAAGGAACTGTATTAGATCTCCCAACCTAGCAAGAGGAGTGTTTACCATGTTAAAATTAGCACTATACTTGCAACTTAGGTATTTACACTGTTAAAATTATACACTGTTTAAATTAGTACTGGACTAGCAACTCACCAAAGCTAAATGAAAATAGCAAGCTAAGTGTTTCAGAAGAGCACAGAATGCTGGTGCTTTTGGTCGGCACAGTTTGGAGTCAGCCCAGAAGAAACGAGCTGTGAAGAGCTGCCTTTGTACTTCTGGAGTGGAAACTGTCGATAAGAAAAAGCTGTATTAATAAAAGGGGGTCTGAGGGACAGGTGGCTCTATGGTTCAACTGTGGTATTGTGAAGGCTTGTATAGAATGGTGCAGTCTGCAAAGTCTGTTTTATTTTGTACTTAGACCCTGCTGTATTTTTAGCAGACTGTGTCACTTGCTGGGAGTATGTGACAGTAGAGCCCTTTTTAAAAATATTTTTGATTAGTTTTCATTCTCTCTGTTGGAAACAACCAAGTATTCAAAACAAAGCTTGTAAATATCTCCAAATACTTGCAAGTAGATGCAAATAATGGGATTTGTAGCCTAAATTTATTTCTTTGGCTTTTTTTTCCTCCTGTTGATTAGTGGACATTTATGCAGTTGTGCATCATAATGATAAATTTTTATTTCATATAATGAATGACTCTAGAAGAATAGTTAATCAAGTTGTTGTCTCTTCATAGTTTCATTTAGAGCTATTTCTTGAATTTTTTTTCTTTATCTGTATAAAAAGACCTATAATTCATTTCTGCTTTACACATTTGTCAGTTACTGATGTGGGATTGAGCTTCTGCAGTTAGTGCATTGGTATGTCTTGAGCTGTGGCTGGAAGAGGGCAAGCTGCAGGCTTGCCTTGCTTGCTAAAGCATAATTTGTGTCTGATTTGTAGCATATCCAGATAGTAACATGATGACCTTGTGTTTATTCACCTCAGTGCCTTGTGGGTTGGAGTAAAACTTAAAAGGATTTAGGTGGTAGAGTCACAAATTTTCCATGGTCACACTGATTGTCAGCTTATTAACTCCAAGTGGAGCACCTGTTTTGAAGGCTTTGTAAAGATCAGGCTTTTGACACGGTTTGATAGTGGGCTCTAGACACAGAGGGTACATGCCTTAGCAGACCTGAGACTCTGTCAGGCTGTGTTTAGCACTTCCCAAAAATGCATGAGTGAAGCACAGTGGCAGCTTTGTCTTTGCCTTCCTGCTCCTTTGCCTCCTGAGCTTTGTGAAGAAGTTGGCAAGTGGAGCAGTGCTGGTTTGCATCAGTTGTTGGGTTTGTACTGGGAACTTCAGTGAGGCAAATGGAGTCATTTTTCAGCCTCTCCAGGGAGTCATCCTTGTGTACAGTAATGCCATCTGATATTTCACTGAAACACTATCTAAGATTTATGAGACACTCCTTGAGTCTTTTGACAGTAGAAGAAATTCTAGGAGTCACAAAAATATGTGAAACTCTCCTTCCTACTTTAGTGCAACTGCCTTGAGAATACAATGCAGCAACTGTGCACTAAGGCATCATATCATGATACAGCAGTGGAAACCCAGAGTGAAAAATTATTTGTCTAATTCCAACCTGAAAGGAGATTTAGGACAGGTAATATTTAATAACTAAAAGGGATTAAATGAGGAATCTGTTTATGTTGAAACCAAGACTTTGAAAATACTTAAATATTTCCATAACCCAGTCATACAATGCACTTTGTTCTACTCCCTGTGAATGGAACAGCACTTGGTTTTTAGTTTAAATGAAGGTTTGACTTGTGGTCAGTGTGAACTGACACATCAGTCTTTACTTTCCCTCTCTCAGCTTAGGCATAATGCATTTAATCACAAAACATTACTGTGCATTTTGAGGGAGGATTGCTTGTTTTTAGTATGTGTGAGGGCCCTAATACAGCTAACACCACAGCTGTTCTGTGTTCTAGGCAAAGCTCAGCCCTTGGAGCAGCACAGGATCTCCTACAGCACTGAGAAATCAGGATATGAAATGTGGTGCCCACCAGCCCCAGGGTGGTGTGGCTGCAGGTACTGCAGCCTGAGCTCAGCCCTGCTGGCATTACCAAGCTCACCAGCTCTGCAGGCTGCAGGATGGGGCTCTCTCTAAAAATTGCTTGGAATTCCCTTTCTGTTGTAGGCATAAATGTTATGAGAAGCTGCTTTTATAGACAAACTATTTTTTCCATGTTAATTTATCTAAACATTCCTGCATGAACACCCCAAATTCAAGTGCTTCAAGTGCTGCTGCTATTGGAGAGCACAGAAAATCACCTTTACTGATCCTATGGGGCAAAATACACATAGGATTAAATTTAGGCATATAGGTAAGTTTTAGTAGGATTGGTGTCCCAGGAAGGTGTTCCCTTCCTAAAAAAAAAAATCTTGTGAAAGTAATGCCTCCCAGAACTATGGTGAATGAGATTTAAGGTGGACAGTGCAATGTTGCTTTTAGGATGCAGTTTCATGTTATGCCTAGCTTTGAATGTGGACCCTTTTGAGCAGGAGCAATCCCATCCCTTCCTACCTAAATGCAGTTTGGGGGAGTTTGTTAGTAAGACAGACAAGAAAGGAAGAACATGTTGTTTTCCCATTAATTTCCCACAAGCTTGAAACCTTTTCTGTCATTCTGATGGTCTTTCTTATTCCTCTTCATAGCAATTCAGCAAGTCAGAATGTGTTATGTTAAAAGCTGCTTTAAAGTGTTACACTGTCATTATATTTTTCTATCTTGGTCAGTAAGTATGGCTAGAAATTTTTGGGTATGAAACTTATGTGTTGCTTCATTTAAATATGTTTTATGAGGAGGTGAGAAATTGCTACATGTGGAGGAAGTTTTAGGCTCTTGTATTCTCTGATTTCAGTTACATCTGTAGATGAAAGTGGCAGACTTAAATTTTGAAGCCTTTGTGCCAGGGCATTCTTAGCAGTTCATTGTCAGTGTGTTTTCTTAGGAGTCCATTTTCTTACAAATCCAGTATTTACCTGTGTGATTTCATTGTATTTTGGGAACTTGCAAAGGCAGATTCCTGAGGGACATGGTTGTGATCTTTGAGTAGCTGCAGATTCTGCTTGGGAAATTTTACCATTTTCTTTTTTTGGTGGGTTGTTTTTTGAACTTTTTTTTTTTGTTCCTTGGGGAAGGCTCTGTGTTGGTTTGTTGCTGTTTATATTTAGTTTTTACAATTTTTAGATGTTAAAACAGCTCAGTACCATCCTGCTTTTGTTTAGAGCAGTCATGTAATAGCAGAGCAGCAGGTGGTTCCTATAGTTCAGTTTGGAGCTGTGTTAAGGGCACTTCTCTGACATTTTTAACTTATTTTTCCAACTTACCTTGAAATATAAGATGATTAAGCTGGTTCTATTTCTGGAAACTTGAATTTAACTGTCTTGTTTTAGATAAATGTGCCATTTAACTTGTGCTATGGTTTATGGCTGTTCATAGGTAGGGAACATGCATTTGTCATTATTAATGGAAATCTTAATTTCTTGTGTCTTTATAGATTCTTTATAGTCAGCACTTGTTTAAAGATGATAAAACAAGATGGTTTGTCCTTAAAAGAAGAAGTTAGTGTTTGTAATTTTATTTTGGGACATCACTGTACGCTTCTATAGAAGAGTAGATAATGCCAGAATTTAGGTTAATATTTTTAGAAGAAGTCTGGAGTTTGTTATTGTTTCCGATTATAAAGTGGGATCTACTAATTAGATTAGATAAACTCAGAAGAGTTTCTGATTCTTTTATAGGGCAGGTGGCCTCAGATTCCCTGCTGCTTTGTTTATGAGAAGTCTCTGTCTTCAGCTGCATACGTAGAGCTGGGTGAAATAAGAGTAATTGTGCTTGTTAGACAGTAAAATCTTGGTATAGAACAAAAGCAGTTTTGTTTTGAATTATGAATTGCATATCAAATTACTCAGGTTTTGAAGATCCACAGTGTTGTTTTGCTGTCTGAGTTGCAAGAATAGCATGCAGGGTTATGTTTCCTAGACTTGTTAGTATTTATGTCTTTGACTTTATTATGTACAAAAATAGTAGTTTAACAAAAATATGCTCTAACAACAGAAGGGCCATCTGACTAAGGCAGTGTTTACAGTAAAGGAATGGGATTTATGCAGGGAGCAACAAGTTGTACAGTGGGAAGATTAGTGGCTGTTGGATAGTAACTCTTACATGGGAGTACAGCTGAGTTGCTGCTGTTATGGTAATAGGGATATAGAATGTTTTTCCTTGTATTGAGGCATTAGTGAGAATTGCACTGCCACCAAATCATCTGCAAAAAGGCCTTTATATGTGAGAATTAATAACAGCATAGTTTGTATCTTGTGAAAGGAGACGTGGTTCATCCATCCTGAGACTGACTTGCAGCACTGAGCACCTCTTAATGTTATAAGAAATAGAGTAGACCAGTGAATTGTGTTTTCTATAATTCTTTAAACTCCTGGATTTTCAACTATTTTGCATGCATTAATATGTAAAGGAAGACAATTTATTCCTTTAAAGAAGGAAGAAGCTGAAATTGAAGAGAATTCAAAGAAAGGAAGCAACCCAACCCATATTTTGGGTACCTTCTCAAAATACAGTGCAGGAATCTCGAAGCTCGGTGTACATTCCTGTGTAATGCAGAGTGTGCTGTAAATGTGCCTTAGGCCTTTGTGTTTGGGGTGGGAGGAAATCTCCTCACTTTGTGTATGGGCAGGATGTTTTTCTCAATGGCAGGGAGGCACTGCTGTGAAACTGCCACAGAACCTTAGAAACAGCTGGACTATCTGAGTATTTCCATCTCTCTGATACGTGTTTCACTAAAATATTGCTTAGGGCTCGTGAGAAAATGGTAATGAGCCTTTGGCACCTGGATCAGACTCAGTGGGGGAATGACTCCCTGCTTGCCTTCTCCCTCTGTACCCAGTGGCTTCAGTAAATGCACAGTGTGGGCTCCTGCAAATGGTGTTCAGGAGCTCAGTCATGCAAACACCCAGCTGTGCAGTCTGGGTCTGGGACCAGGCTGGTTTGAGACTTTGATATTTCCATGGTTCCTACTGCAGTTCACTTTTGTGTAGAAAACATGGTTGTAGGGAAAGCAGAAATTGTATGGCAGTCCTGCTAAGAAAACAATAGTATTGGTAAGAAATACAATCATGCTATAAATGAAGGAAGGGAAGAGCCCACTTCTGAAGCTATAACTATTGCTTTAATTCTGTGGCCCTTTCTAGATGATACTTGAGTATATTGCTTTCAGAAGTGTCTGGCTACATCTTTATTAAGGGTTTATAGGCCTTCCTGAAGGGTATATCATACCTGTAGGTGTTTCAGATGCCTGGCCTTTGGGGAATTTTTTGCTGCTACTGGTTATTGGTCAAGACACCTTAGGAATATCTCATTCAACAAAGGGAAAAAGAGAGCCCCCTGTAAGTATAGTATTTCAAGATGAGAGCCATGAACAAAGTTGTTACACTGAAATTGTTCAAGGTTTTTCCACTGAGCATGGACTGTGTTCTGAAGTGGCTGTTGAACCAACAGATGATGTCAGTTTTGTGACTTAAGCAGCCTGATCAGGTGGAAGGTGGGGGTGTTGGACAAGATGATCTTTAAGATGATCTCCTTTTCACCCCAAACTGTGCTATGACTGAGTCAAGCTGCAAGAGACAAAACTCAATGTGAAAAATACAATGTCAGAATATGTGCTGTACAGGCTGTGGTAAAGGTGGGCACAGATTCCATGGGACAGCCTGGAAGGAGGTGGCACACCAGGGCTGGCTGAGCTATGGGCTCCTGGTGGAGCTCCACTTGGCAGGTTCTTCTGTTGAGGGGATGTGTGTGAGGAGTGGGGTGTGCAGGGAGGAAGGAGAGTTCCAGAGCAGTAAGTTAAGCTGTCCTTGTTGGGCACTGTGGAGGGAAATGTGACTGGATGTAATGCATCAGGCTACTGGTGAGTAATGGCCAAGCAGGGTATGTAAATCTGGACAGAATGCTCCTGCTTTGCATGCCAGAACTTAGAAGTGTCAGAAGTTAAGGGTTTGAGTCCTTGCTGAAAGAGAGCACAGCTGTAAATGTACATAAAAAGAACAGTAGTTACAGTGGCTATTGGACTTCGAGCATTTCCACATTCCATGTTCTGTATTCCACTACACTGTACATGATTGGCTCCTACAGGATGAAATCCTTCCCTGGGAGGGTGGGCAGGCCCTGGCACAGCTTGCCCAGAGAAGCTGTGGCTGCCCCATCCGTGGAGGTGTCCAAGGCCAGGTTGGATGGGGCTTGGAGCAACCTGGGATAGTGGGAGGTGTCCCTGCCCACAGCAGGGGATTGGAATGAGATGATCTTTAACGCCTCTTGCAGCCCAAGCCATTCTGATTCTATGAAATACTGTTTCTATGCAGAAATCGGATGAAAAATGCAAAGCCCTAAATGAACTTAATGTGTTTTGCTATTTGAATTGGTTTAAAATGTATTTAAGCAGATGAGTTACATCTCTGTCAGTGCTCTACATTTAATATCTTCTTTGATGAACAGTTAGAACATATTTAGGCTTAATTTGATGCCATACTATCTTAACAAGATTTTTGTGAAAGATGGTTTAAGCACATTTTCCTGAGTTTTCTGAGCATTTCTTTGAATATTTTATTTTCCTCTGTCATGATTTTTTAAAATTCCTCTGTCTAGAAAGACTTGTTACAAACCCTAAATTAGATTTTCTTCTCTTAGATTGCAAAGAGCATATCACAGAAGATGCAAAACCAGAATCCATCAGTGACACAGCTGACCTGGCTCTGCCACCTGAAATGCCGATTTTAATTGATTTCCATGCTCTAAAAGATATCCTGGGGCCACCCATGTATGAAATGGAGGTAACATCCTCATTTGTTTCTGCTTGACTGTTGTTTCTGGCTGGTTTGGCTAGTTGTGTATTTTATTGCTATCGACTGAGTTTATACAATATTAACCTCTTAAAAATGTGTTAGTAACAGAATTGTGTTTCTTTGTGTTCCAGCAAGTGTGTTTTCACCTAAAGAAGTTTTTGTTTTCTTTTAATTCAGGGTGCATAAATAACATAATGCCATGACTTTCTGTTAGCAAAGATGCCTGGAGCTGTGCTTAAGGACACCGTGGGTTTTTTTCAGTTTATAACAACTTTGCTTTTGTTTGGGGGATGTTTGGTGGTCTTGGGAAAGAAGCCAAAAGTAGAACCCAGGAATCCTGTCTCTGCAGCAGCTGTGCTAAGGACTGTCCCACATACCTCCTGTCAGCATTTTTGGGTATTAAAGCCACTTCAGTTTGCACCAGAAGTTCTCAGACATTCTTTAGGTTAATGTGACTCTTAGCTATTAAAATGTTTTATGATCACTCAGGCACCTCCAGCTCTGTTCCTCAGTAGGCAGATTTCAGAATTTTTTCCTTCCCCCATCCGTGTGTTGCTCCATTCTGTGGAAGTGCCATCAGTCAGAGCAGTTTGTTAGGCTGGGATTCTCTTTGCACCATTTCCTTTGCAGTTGTTCTCTGCCATAGTTCAGGCCCAGGTGAGGTGACCAGGTGTCAGTGCTGTTTAGAGCCCTGTGACAGGAGACTTGTTGCTGATGAAACACTGAGTTTTATCCTGGAGAAAAGGTCAGTAGAGCAGGAGGTTACAGAGAACATAGAACTGAAGAGTAAACTTCCAGAAAAGACAAACTTCTGAGAACTCTCCTCTTACTATTCTGTTCTCCCAGATCAGAGGCCCAGACTGCATTGGGATTTGGAGAACAGAAAGGGGACAGGATATGCAGGGCAGGCAGGAGAAAGTGAATGATTGTTAAGGAATGAGTCACTTTTTACAACTGAACTGAGGTTTTTGGATGTGAAGGTTTTATCATGGAAGGGATTCTTAAGGGAGATTCAGAAATGAGGAAGCAGGTTGAAAGGAGAGAGTGCTCTTGGTGGTGATGGGGGATGCTGATGGGAACAGGGAAAGCAGGGGGGGCATGACAGGTAAGGCAGATTCAGTGACCAGTGGCCTCTGATGACTCTCTTGGCTGAGTTTACTCACACTGGTCATTTGTGTTCTGATTTGTTTCTTTTTACTTTCAGAGATTAGAAGAGTTTGCTCTTTAGGCAAATGACTTAATTGTAAGCAACTTACATTCATTCTTTTCTCAGAAGCAACAATAAAACCACACAAATTTAAAAATTAGATTGTAGGCCAAGAAATGTGTTAATATGTGACTCCTTAAACATTCGGCCTAGATTTGATCTTGTTTCCAGAATTGATTATTCATTTAGACTTGGTAGTATGGTTATGTTGGCAAATAGTTTCTCCTATTTTGTCCTTTTTCTACAGGATTAAGTAGTGCAAGTCAAATTTTTGAAATGTGGTTCTTAATTCCAAGTGTACAAATATGAGTGCTGGGGGGGTTGTTTGTTGGTTTGGTTTTGGTTGGTTGGGTTTTTTGCATGAACACTTGCCATGAATATGGAGAGAAGCATTTCATGGATCTTCTGGGCTTTATAAGCTCAAATAAGACTCATTCAGCCTTGTGACTTCTGTATCAAAGTCGATTTTTTTTTAACATTTCCATATTTAGAAGGAAAATTTAGTGCACAAATAGAATTAGAGAAGAATCCACACAGCTCAATTCCCTAAGCAGCTCAGGATTCATCTTCATGTACTACTTGCAGTATTTATTAGTAAGTAAATATTTTTCAGTACACACTTTGTTTGATAGCCACATAACTCCCAGTTTAAGGAATTTTCCCAGCTAACCTGTTATACCTTTGAATTTTTTCAAGTCCCCCCAAGATCTTTTCAAACCAAGAGCACAGCTCCTGTCTCTGGCCGGCCTTTCAGACTGGCTGCTGGTGGTTTTTCTGGTTTGGAGTCTGCAGAGTGTTGTTTCCTCTCCATATCTGGCCTTAAAGCTCCCCCTCTGACCTGCATTTTGCCATTTCTCAGTAGCTGAAACAAAGCCACTGTGTCAGCCCCTGGCTGAGCCTGAGCAAACAGAACTGCAAACATGACATGGCTGAATTGATTTGTTGTCCTTCAGGGAATACCTGCACACAAGTGATTAATCTTTCACCTTTTCAGTGCACTGCTTGTCTATTTTCTGCACTGGTCTCCCAGCAGAAAGGCATGACAGAATACTCAGCTCATACTTGTAGGATTAATTCATTTATCACAAATAAATAATCTTATGTGTCGCCCTACAGAACAAATATTGGGCTAAATCACATAGTGAGGCCTTGAAAGAATAATCTTGACAGTTTAAAGTGTAAAAGATTTAATGAAATGTTTCAGCACAGCATGCTTTTGGGGGAAAGGATTTATAGCACATCCAGTGTGTTTATAATGAACTATTTATAATTTTGGCTTGGATTTTAGGCTTTTTTTTTTTTT
>VXBX01008400.1:277272-290038 GCA_013400415.1 Scytalopus superciliaris
GGGGGGCAGGGAGCGGGGCAGGGCGGGCTGTGGTTTGGGGTTCTGGTGAGCCCTCCATTGACTCTGGTCAGTCAGCTGAGTCCACACAGGTTGTCTTTGCTGCACCAGGGACTGACCATACTCTGCCTGCTGGTAAAGGGGGTGCAAGGATGGGGTACCTGGAAATGCTACACCAGATTTACCCTCTTCCTGAGCATTGTCTGGGATCTTGCTGTTGTCAGTCTGTGAGTTCCTCAGAGCAGCTGCACCAAATGTGTGCCGAGTGTGCAGCACCTCCAGACCAGTGGGATCCCTTTGGGATTATGGGCACTCTGGCCTTGTGTTACAGCAGCCTGAGTTTTGCCTTTTGTGCTATAAAACAAGGCTTTGCTCTCCTCTAAAGCATTATGGAATTACAAGTTTCTTCTGGAAGATGGTTTTTAATTAGAAGAGAGTTCAGGAGAAGAAGGTACAGCTGTGACTGTAAGCAAAACTAATTTAACCCCCCTTTTTACATCTCATTACCAACTGAGCCAGGTGGCTCAGTGGAGCAGTGCCTGGTTGTAGCACAAAGCATCTCTCCTGTCTTGGAGCACAGGTTTGCACTTCTGTGCAATTTTGTTGTACACCGTAAGTTATTTATTGTGTGACAGTGCTTCCTTAAGACCTTCTTGCCTCTAAATCTAACACTGCCTTTACCTGACAAGTCTTCTGTTCTAATGTAGGATTTTAGCACACCATATAAAAAAAAAATGGGAGGGCCACCTTTGTTAAAAACAATTCCTGAAAAGTAATGACTTTTCCACTGTTGATACTCTTGTACCTGCACTCCTAGATTCATTTTCCCCTTGTTATTCGCTGTTACAGAAAGAATACTATAGCATATTAACGTATTTCCCTCATTAAGCACATAATGAGCTACAACTGTGGCTGCATTTTAATTGCTTTCTGAAATGACTGTGGGAGGTAGAACCTTTTACCAGAACTTAACTCCTGATGTGATGTTACACCGATTCCTTTGTCATTGTGTTTTTATATATATATATATATATATATATATATATGTATTTCTTCTCCTGCTTAGGTTGGGGGCATTAAAGACAAGGTCCTGGCAGCCCACCGAGCTGGCCTGAAGAGAATTATCCTCCCCCAGAGAAACGAGAAGGACCTGGAGGAGATCGCGGCGCCGGTGCGGCAGGAGCTGAGCTTCGTGCTGGCCGCCTGCCTCGACGACGTCCTCAATGCCGCCTTCGACGGGGGCTTTGCGGGCCAGCCCCGAGCAGAGCACCTCACCAGCAAACTGTAGTGCCAGGGGGGCAGTGCTGGGGGGCCTGCACTGGCAGCTGCAACACCAGGCAGGGGCAGCGGTTAATTGGGGGTGGAAGTGCAATTTTGCTGCTTCTGATCAGCAAAGAATCTGGAGAAAAATACGCAGTTCCTGGTAGGAGTCAAGCATGAGAAAAGTGAAGCTTCCTTAGCGTATCTGGAAGGGGTGTATGGACAGGGCACTGGCTGGTCCCATCCTTAGAGAGGAGGGCACACCCACAGAGAGGGAGGAACTTGCAGTTCTACCAGAGCTGTATTTGCAGCAAAGGCAGCAGGAGATCCTCAGAGATGGGGTTTGTGACAAAAAGCATACTGATTTAGCATGAGAATTTATTATTATTACAAATATTATTCTCTAAATAACTAACATGTAAGGAGCAGTAGCATCAGGGGAAAAATAAGGTTTTTGAAATCTAAAAAACATGCACTGTGGTCTAAATTAAGTTAGTTCTTTCAGCACTTGGTTCTGGTTTGTAGAAAGATCCCTGCAGACACCATTTCCAAACCTAAACACAGGAAGCAACACCAGAAGAACTGAAATGCAGGAACTGTTGTGTAAGAAGGGCAGTAACACACATGAATTCACATGTGCACAGCTGTCCTGCAGCAGCACTTGGAGCCTTTATGAAAAAACCTGGTAACATATTGGAGGGACAAAGTACACCTCCTTTATTCTCACTGATAGATTCTTGATTCAGGGCTGCCTTTGTTTGGAGGTGAGCCTGTGGAAATTAGATCCATTTAAACAATGCCAAAATACTGAATCATTAAAGTGCATTCAGTACTGCACACTGTGAATAATTTAAGGTTCAAGAAATCTGTCAGTCTCCCCTCTCAGCTGATAGCTTTGTCTCTTCTCTCCTGAACCTCAGGGAAAACTACATTTAAATGTGTGTTTAGACCAGTCAACCCTGAGCAAACCCCACGTGTTGTTCCGTTCTCCTCTTGTTCACTGGTTCTGAAACAAGCTCCAGTGTGCTCAGGAAACACAAACTGTACCAGTGACAACTGCCTGTTCTAGAAGCAGCCTCTGAATCAAAAGGAATAGTTTGCTTTGCTTTCATTTCCATAAATAACAAAAGCTGATTTACCTGGAACATAATAGCACTGATAGTAATAAACTCAGTGGGAATTTCTGCACCTGTTTTACAAAAGATTTTACAGAAGACTTAATCTAATAAAATTATAAAAATAAAAACCCCTTTTGTGTCACTATTTTAAGAGCTCTACTTTCAGTCCTTCACGCAGTCTCAGAACATGTTCTGCCTTACAAGAAACTTGCAGGTTAAAAGAGCAGATAAAAGATGCCCTGGGTAGAACCCCAGGCTGGTACTGGTCATGAGTGTGCTGCTGCTTTGCTTCTGATCAAACCAGAAGGGAAAAATCCTTAACCAAACCTAACACAGATCAAATAGCAATCCTGAACTATTTGCACTGGTGAGAGCACGGAATTCCAGCACAGTCTGTTTATACATGTGGAAAGCAAACCTGCATTTTTTTTAAAAATAGTAAAGACTATAAAAAAAATGTTTCCACCACAGCAAAACAGGGAGTTGCTGCCCAGAAAAGTTAAGCAGTGACTTTCTGCCAAAGACACTGCTCCCATTCCCAAGCCTTGTCCACATGGACTCCACCTGAAGGCTGGGGGGTTTAATACCATTCTGAATGTAATGCCAGGCCTTCAGTGCCTGTTTCCTGTTCCTGCTGGCAGAGATGACACAGTTTTGTTACTTTGCTGAGATTTTTTTTTAAACAAAACTTAGGCATTAACCCCTGTCAGACACTACAGACACACTTCGGTGCCTTTTCTTTTGCTTTCACTGAGCAGGTGATAAGAATAAATCTCCTGAAGGAAATTTCGATGCACTGGGGATTCTGCTTTGGCACTGACACTTAAATGGACCTGATATTACAACGTGTCCTTCCGAAAAAAACACCCTAAAATAGCTAAAGCTTNTACTCTTGTACCTGCACTCCTAGATTCATTTTCCCCTTGTTATTTGCTGTTACAGAAAGAATACTATAGCATATTAACGTATTTCCCTCATTAAGCACATAATGAGCTACAACTGTGGCTGCATTTTAATTGCTTTCTGAAATGACTGTGGGAGGTAGAACCTTTTACCAGAACTTAACTCCTGATGTGATGTTACACCGATTCCTTTGTCATTGTGTTTTTATATATATATATATATATATATATATATATGTATTTCTTCTCCTGCTTAGGTTGGGGGCATTAAAGACAAGGTCCTGGCAGCCCACCGAGCTGGCCTGAAGAGAATTATCCTCCCCCAGAGAAACGAGAAGGACCTGGAGGAGATCGCGGCGCCGGTGCGGCAGGAGCTGAGCTTCGTGCTGGCCGCCTGCCTCGACGACGTCCTCAATGCCGCCTTCGACGGGGGCTTTGCGGGCCAGCCCCGAGCAGAGCACCTCACCAGCAAACTGTAGTGCCAGGGGGGCAGTGCTGGGGGGCCTGCACTGGCAGCTGCAACACCAGGCAGGGGCAGCGGTTAATTGGGGGTGGAAGTGCAATTTTGCTGCTTCTGATCAGCAAAGAATCTGGAGAAAAATACGCAGTTCCTGGTAGGAGTCAAGCATGAGAAAAGTGAAGCTTCCTTAGCCTATCTGGAAGGGGTGTATGGACAGGGCACTGGCTGGTCCCATCCTTAGAGAGGAGGGCACACCCACAGAGAGGGAGGAACTTGCAGTTCTACCAGAGCTGTATTTGCAGCAAAGGCAGCAGGAGATCCTCAGAGATGGGGTTTGTGACAAAAAGCATACTGATTTGGCATGAGAATTTATTATTATTACAAATATTATTCTCTAAATAACTAACATGTAAGGAGCAGTAGCATCAGGGGAAAAATAAGGTTTTTGAAATCTAAAAAACATGCACTGTGGTCTAAATTAAGTTAGTTCTTTCAGCACTTGGTTCTGGTTTGTAGAAAGATCCCTGCAGACACCATTTCCAAACCTAAACACAGGAAGCAACACCAGAAGAACTGAAATGCAGGAACTGTTGTGTAAGAAGGGCAGTAACACACATGAATTCACATGTGCACAGCTGTCCTGCAGCAGCACTTGGAGCCTTTATGAAAAAACCTGGTAACATATTGGAGGGACAAAGTACACCTCCTTTATTCTCACTGATAGATTCTTGATTCAGGGCTGCCTTTGTTTGGAGGTGAGCCTGTGGAAATTAGATCCATTTAAACAATGCCAAAATACTGAATCATTAAAGTGCATTCAGTACTGCACACTGTGAATAATTTAAGGTTCAAGAAATCTGTCAGTCTCCCCTCTCAGCTGATAGCTTTGTCTCTTCTCTCCTGAACCTCAGGGAAAACTACATTTAAATGTGTGTTTAGACCAGTCAACCCTGAGCAAACCCCACGTGTTGTTCCGTTCTCCTCTTGTTCACTGGTTCTGAAACAAGCTCCAGTGTGCTCAGGAAACACAAACTGTACCAGTGACAACTGCCTGTTCTAGAAGCAGCCTCTGAATCAAAAGGAATAGTTTGCTTTGCTTTCATTTCCATAAATAACAAAAGCTGATTTACCTGGAACATAATAGCACTGATAGTAATAAACTCAGTGGGAATTTCTGCACCTGTTTTACAAAAGATTTTACAGAAGACTTAATCTAATAAAATTATAAAAATAAAAACCCCTTTTGTGTCACTATTTTAAGAGCTCTACTTTCAGTCCTTCACGCAGTCTCAGAACATGTTCTGCCTTACAAGAAACTTGCAGGTTAAAAGAGCAGATAAAAGATGCCCTGGGTAGAACCCCAGGCTGGTACTGGTCATGAGTGTGCTGCTGCTTTGCTTCTGATCAAACCAGAAGGGAAAAATCCTTAACCAAACCTAACACAGATCAAATAGCAATCCTGAACTATTTGCACTGGTGAGAGCACGGAATTCCAGCACAGTCTGTTTATACATGTGGAAAGCAAACCTGCATTTTTTTTAAAAATAGTAAAGACTATAAAAAAAATGTTTCCACCACAGCAAAACAGGGAGTTGCTGCCCAGAAAAGTTAAGCAGTGACTTTCTGCCAAAGACACTGCTCCCATTCCCAAGCCTTGTCCACATGGACTCCACCTGAAGGCTGGGGGGTTTAATACCATTCTGAATGTAATGCCAGGCCTTCAGTGCCTGTTTCCTGTTCCTGCTGGCAGAGCTGACACAGTTTTGTTACTTTGCTGAGATTTTTTTTTAAACAAAACTTAGGCATTAACCCCTGTCAGACACTACAGACACACTTCGGTGCCTTTTCTTTTGCTTTCACTGAGCAGGTGATAAGAATAAATCTCCTGAAGGAAATTTCGATGCACTGGGGATTCTGCTTTGGCACTGACACTTAAATGGACCTGATATTACATGTGTCCTTCCGAAAAAAACATCCTAAAATAGCTAAAGCTTATCAGAGGATAAAAAAAACAACCAGTGGCAGCTCCTTTCCTCTATCCCCACCATGAATTGCTACAGATAGTAAGTATCCCACTGTTGCAATTCCTGCTTTCATCACAGTAGCTTTGGAAAGATTCTGGATAAAACAACAGAACAGGCAGCAATACAAAACCATTCACCTGCTTTAATTTTAAAGCACTACTGCAAACAAGAACTAGCAGGAACTGTCACAACAGAACCCGAGTATTTACATCCACATTTGTCAAACATTTTAAGGCTTTCTTTTTAAAGGGCAACGAAAACCACAGAGGTAGTGCAAGCAGACAAATGCAAGGTCTACTGCATTTCATCTTTTAGAGATAAATTTGAATACTCTTTCTCAATACAGCAAAGTAAAACAGCACTTTCTAAATAAATAGCTAATGTTAAGACAATCCAGGCTTTAATACACCATTTATTTTAGATAAGGTAGTAAACTGTACAGATTTCTAGTACGTTTTCTTTTTTCATATATAACAGTGTAGTTGACTTACCAGATCCTCACACTCTCTAGAGGAGATCCACTGAATTAGGCTTCTGATACTTTTGAGGATCGGTGCCTAAGTGTAATTTCTTTAATCATTCCCTCAGCTGATGGACATTGAGCATTTTATACAGATTTATTCTTTTAACACCAAATGGTACTAGCTTACATAACAGTAAATCAGCATACAGTAGTTATGCTACAGCATTTGTCATCTGTAGAACATGAAGGAACCTGTCTGAGCACCCCAGTCAGCTCCCAGGGCTCACTGCAAACGGCACTCTGGAAGTGCCCTTCAGAAGGGCAGTCCTGACCTTCAGCCCATCCTAGCCCAGATAAAACTGCTGCACATCAGCACAACAAGGTCTAAGACTCACAGTTCTCTTGGGGACACGACCCGAGCAGTGCCCAGCCTGGCACCCCCTGTGCCTACAGAGGGAGGGAACACACGGGTTCCCCACCACCCCCTTGCAGAGCTGCAACGGGCCCAGGCGCGCAGGAGCACCTCAGGCCAGCCAGGCAGGCACCACCGAGCTGGAGCATTCAGCCCAAATTCTGTCACACACCACAAGACAAAATGGAGGTAAGTGGAGACAAGCTTAACCAGGTGACAGTAATTACTGAATTTAGAGAACTGCAAACAGTTGTATATTCAAATGGGAAAAAAAGCTAGATTGCAGGACTTTCAGAAGCATTTATCTACTGCCACAAGGAACCAGTACATCTTTTAAATTACGTCTGTGCACAGTTCAAACAGCCTAAGTATCAAATTTTAAAAGTGAGACTTTTACTACATGAAGCCAACTATCTTTGTAGTATTTTAATAATCCACCCCGATGGATTTTATGTTCCTTACCTGTAGAACTACTTACCTCATCATGCATCAAAATAAAAAGAACAAGAGTTGTCTTAACAGATCAACTTCCGGTAAGAAAGTTAAGACAGTGCACAGTAAATAAACTGTATTTTAATGTGTTACAAAAGTAGTTAATAGCCAGACTACCTCCCCAACAGATGTCTGCTAGACTACATTTGACAAAGATTTCTTACAAACAGCTTGAGATGAAGCAGCTTTTCCCCTTTTCTGTCTCTGTTCTGTAACACCAACGCCACATACATTCGTGGTTAAGGTTTTCACATACAGGCAGGCAGTCTGCAAAAAGCCCAACATCCTTCCAGAGCCTGTAGGGCTGGAGAATCACACCTGCAAGAGATTTATCTGCATTGTCATGTGTAGCATGTCACCAAAATTATATACAAAACTCACTTCCAGACAGTTGCTTTAGTAACAACCGAAAGACATGAAGACAAGAAACTGAGCAAGAGCATCAATGTGTCAAACTTTGAGCTAAAGCAAAAAGCAGAAGTTGGCTGTGTTTTTTTAATATGCCAGGTATTCTTTTAATGACAAATATAAAAAGACTGAAAACATCTCACTCTGACTGCCTTTTTTTTTTTTTGTTTTTTTTTAAACAAATGGTCTGCTTTTATAATTACAAATACTGTGTAATACAATACCTTCTTTGTACTGCAAACCAACAAATACAAGGATGCATTCAAGTTTCTAAGCATCTCTAAATTTGAAATGTGAATTATTATCTTTTTTTTAATTTGGAAGATTCTTAATAATTGTTCGGTTTTGTTAGAAGGTAACTCAAAGTACAACAACATCTAGACCTGTTTTTAAAGGAGCTGTCTTTCCTGACACATCTTTGAACATAAGCACTCCTTTTCGAGTTCAGTACATTCACAAATAGCTCAATTAAGAACAGTATCACCAACGAATTGACTACTGGAAAGAGACAAAATTTACCAAACATACAGAAATATAAGTTTTACCATAGCAATTATGCATATCAAAAGATGACACCTGTAATTAACTTCAAAAAGATACAAAAAAGAGAAAAACCTGAATTACAGAAAAGAAAGTCATATTTATTTAATGAAAAACTAGAAGTTAATAAAAATTAGCAAATACACAAAAAATATACACAAACAGCAGCAATACTATGTAGTGACTTACAAAGGGGGGGTGGGAGGAGGAGGGGAAGCAGCGGCCAGAGACCAGACCGCTCAACATGGCTTGTCAGTCAAAGGGGGAGGAAAAAAACACAAACAAAAACACGAAACAGTATCCTTTTCAACAGTACAATCAATCTACAAACAAGTTTTTAGAATTATTTTACAACATTTCCTGTAGAATCAATTCTTAATACAAAAGATGCCCATTTTGGGTGTATATATATTTTCAGTGGTTTACTGTTGACTTATTTTAAATATATTAGTTACTACATGCAACTGCTTCCTGTAATTTAACTGCCTTTCCTTTTATTTACCTTCATTTATGTCTACCCTCCATCTACCAAATAATTTGTCTGACAGTCAAAGATGGTTACCCTAGTTTCTGCTAAATTAAATGCAACGGTTTAAACACTGGCCTGAAGAGGTTTGATTGCCGTTTCAGCACATGGATATAGTTACGTTGATGCCTAAATTGCCGTTTTCTGCAAAGAGCTGTGCAATGCTGGTGTCAAAGACAAGGCAGTCACTATTCATAATGGCTGTTGCAATTCCCTCATGAATGGACCGAGGAGTCGCTTCCCAAGTCAATCGCCGCCTGTGGCCGTTTAGCTCGAGTCGGTAAGCAAAGTTTTCTGCTTGCTTGCGTGTTCCTATCAGCTGTACAATTGCAAAGAACTGCTGGTGACCATCGTACTTCTCCTGTTTCTCCAACACTAACATGAAATGGAAGCCAAAACAAGACTGCATCATAACCCAGTCAACAGCACCAGGAAGATTAATGTCCGTAGCCAGGAACACTATATCTTCTCCCTGCAGTGTTGTGATGGACTTGTGTTGGTGCATCAGGTGTGGCATTACGGCATCCAGGGAGCCTTGCCATTTACACGAAGCGCCGGGACACGGACAGGAATAAGGCCTAAACTCACAAAGCTCCTCGTGGTCTGCTTTTTCCGTGTGTGGCAAAGTTATCTCGCATCCGGAAGAGGCGTATTTACACGGGAATAGTACAGAATTGGCAACTTTCTCCATAGCCAGGTTACGGATGGAGCCCAGCGGGCCTCGGCAAGTCGGACAGCACGTAAGTTTGGGGCGACAGTTGCTACAAACCAGGTGGCCACTCTGACACTGCAGGATTGGTGGCAGCACATAGTCAAAGCACACAGGGCACTCAAAGAGACTGGCCAAGTCATTGTTGGAGGCGGTGGTGCCCGTCAGCGCGGGCACCCGCTGCGATGGCGTGCACTTTGAGGTACCCGTGGGGAGTGCTGTGGCAGTCTGACGGCTCATGTCTGCAACAGAAGAGACAAAGAGAGTTAGGATCTACCCACATCTTATTTTCCTCTGCACATCGTATTTCTTGATTTACAATGAAGCTTCAAGAGAAAATAGATACAAATAACAGCAAAACCCCCCCAAATAACACAAACTGCGGATATGTGACATGTAGAAGATCAGTGTTGCACATTTGCTACAGACACTTGCATGACATGGAAATTAACAAGTGAAGAAGCTCTGCTAACTGCTCTGCAGTGGAACTGACCTATAGGAAACTGCAAGGGAGATGAGTAAAGACATCCCAAAAGTAAGAAGTTACTTGCTGTTGGTTTGGTCTTTTTAAGGCAATGAAATGCTTCACCCAGATCACTTGTGTGTGACAACTTGGAGCACTATGGAACAATTCTAAGGCTGAATTTTAAGCTGCTGTATATGAGAAATTGGCCATTTTTAATGAAATAAAAAAAAAAGATCTTCTCGATATGACCTCAGTAACCATATTTACTGTATGACTTTTTTTAAAAAAGGATGAAAAACAGTAGCAAGGTCAAACACAGCTCAAACAATTGCTACCCTGCCCTTTTTCTCAGGATAGGACAGCAATGCTTCATTTTCATTACTCTCTTACTGAGGCCCACAGCTTGTAAAGCACATCCACTGCTTCAGCTTCCTGAACTGAACCATTTGTGAGGATACCACAAACAAAAAACAAAGCAATTACTTTCTTGAATTTCCAAAATAAGGCAAGACATTAAAAAGATTAAATTCGAGAGTTAATTTTACCATATAACTAACTCAAACTCTTGAAAAGGCCCTCTTGATGAAGCTTTCCATTCAGTGGAGCTCCCACTGAACTTCTGTTCTTTCCAGTGTCCCCAGACAAAGGTCTGACAGCCCTCTGACCAAACAGCCTGCCTGAGCATTCCACAGATGTGGTACAAGTACTGTATTTGTTAACACATTATGGATGCCACGCTTTTTCCTGCACCCCCTAACTCTCTCCCCCCTTCTTGTGCAAAAGGAATTGCTAGCACTACCCGAAAAAATAAACACAGTTTTGAAAAAATAAACCTTACCTTTGTAGGTTAAGGACAGTTAAGTAAAACACTATCCAAAATTGGCCTCTGCTCCACAGTACAACTCTCAGCCACCCTAAGTGCCTCTCTGTGAGTACATTAGCTCTGTATCTGTCACGTACATATAAAGCTCTCAAAATAAACCTCATCTTTAATCTCCCTGCTATTTGACATGGGAATATTAGGCAATAGGCAAGCTTCCCATATTTAGCATCATTTCACCCACAAAGTTACTCATACTTGGACCAGATAGCTCAGAGCAGCATGCTGTGCATGCTTTTGCAAGACATGCACTGTTCAGGGCACAACGCAGAGGAACTAAGAGATTCCAACTTGCAAAATGATTTATCCCTTGCCATTCAAAAAGTAATCATAGACAGGCAATTGAAAATTCCTGTACAGAAGCACCTCTCCTCAGTCCAGAGCAAGAAAAACGTGAGTGTCCAAGACTTGATATTCAGTCAGTGATTTTATGAGTCTCACAAGCCCAATAACAGCATCTTCTCACCCCTCCAAACTCTCTTCCTTCATCTCAGGCTTGGTGGTCTAGAACTATCCAATTTCCACCATCAGGAAAAAAACCCCGAACTACACAGTGGTTTTCAGTGCTGGGCCTTAACCGAGACTGCAGAGATATGACAAGAATGCGGGCGCCTTTTGGCCGCATTTTCCTACTGCGAGGCATTCCAGCTCAGATGAAAAGTTTAGGATGTCTGTGACAAATCGAGTATGTGCTCTGGGGAAGTGATGCTGCCCCAGCCAGGGGGTTCACATGGCGAGGCCTCTCTGCTGCCTCCCCAGCACCCGCGGGTGGGAGCTCGTGACCCTGCACTGCTCTGGGAACAAACCACGGGCGGAGAGTGAGCGCACACGGGAGAGCCGACTGAGATCACGCTGTTTGCTTGGGAATCACAAGCATATTCACGTGTGAAATTCTGGAAGGGCTTCCCTTCAAACATGGTGAACACACGCATTTCAGCAGGTTGTGTGTGCTCGCTCTGCCTGACCCTGTACGTCCTGATCCAGGGATCCCCAGTAACCCTGAGATAGCGCTGGGGAAAGCCACTGCGTCAGACCAGTTCCCTGAGCAGCCTGACGAGCTGGGTGAGCTCCGGTGTCTTTAATTACACCTCTCAGAGCCCATGCAACAGTTAAATTAAGCAACTTACAAACTTTGCAAAAGACCTTATGCAGAGATGCACTTCCCACTTGAGCTTTCTAAGGGTATGGAAGTGCTGGAGAACAGGGGTGGGTTATCACTGTGTGACCGACCTTCACACACGCCTTCCACAACCCAGGACCTCACACGAGCAGGGAATGAAAATGAGCAGGAACATGTGAACCAGACCACTGAGATTATTGGCATGCAAGGAAGAAACTGGATAAAACTACAAACTGTAATTTACCAAGCCTGAACCTGTCCAAAGCCTACATTTTCATCACTCAACACAAAGATGAATAATACATCATGATGGAAAAGTCAGAGAAGTTAATTTTTTTTATGGCTATCTTAAAAACTACTAGTTAATCACAAGTAAAACTTTTAACAGTGTAATATATTTAAGCCACCCAACTATGAAATCCATACAATTACAAACCGAGAAAAAAGAACTACAGAACTGGAAATAAAGTTTATAAAGATATTTTTGGTTACAAACCCCTTACTCCCTACATGCAATATTTGCTATTATGTTATCTTTGTTTGCATACACTGGCAATAGGTCTCCCAGCAACAGTGACAAACTGAGGCATACAAGGTGTCATTTTCAAGAGTATTAACTCCTTTAACTCAAACTGTCCAAAATACTGTACATAATCGAAAAAGAAAAATCAATCAAGAGTTAAGACGGGAAAATGCATTTTCAGGTTTGCTAATTCTACACCAAGAAGAGCGGTGGTTGGTGACAGCCGAGCCGGCGGCGCGGCGGTGCTCCCGAGCGCGGTGCGGTGCTGCGGGAGGGCTCCCCCGCCCCGCCCCGGTACCTTTGCCCCTGCAGCCTCTACTCCCCGGCAGGCAGGCAGACCAGACGCCCTTCCAGGAGCAGGGCCCGCCGGAGGCAGCTCTGCCCGTCATGTGCTGCGGGGCGCCTCATGGCCTGTGTGCGCTGCCCCCGCCGGCCCCAGCCGCCGCCCGGCCCCATCGGCGGCCCC
>VXBX01008400.1:290218-303672 GCA_013400415.1 Scytalopus superciliaris
GAGCAGCCCTGCCCCGGCCGGCTCCCCCCGAGCAGCCCTGCCCCGGCCGGCTCCCCCCCCCAGGCACCGGGACACCCACCGCCGGATATCACCGTCCTCTCTCAAAGACTGTCCTGATAAACCTTACAGAGTCCAGCCAGAAAGCTTCTAATACAGGAACTTCACTACCTGCTGCTTCAAGGATATTCCTCAGATAAGCATTTCCCACTATGAAATGCGTTTCCCATCTATGAAGTTCTATTCAGCAGGAATTTTCTCCATTTGTATAAAAGTCATTCAGTTAATCAAAATCGTAACAATATCAAGAAGCTAGAACAATGTGCCATATTTGAATATTCACATGGACTCTTACAAAATTAGAACAGTTTAAGGATAAAGGAGTTGCAAACCAAGTCAACATACTTGTATGATGCAACACTGGGCTCAGAGGAGCTTAGGCTTTATGGAATACTGATGTAACAATGATAAGATCATGGAAGCAGCACAAGCTGCAGTGGAGGCAACAGAACAACACACTGCAATAATCTGGTCACATAAAAAGTAAGGCTACAGTATCCAAGCAGAAAACAAATATCTTTAAAAATGCTTTCTTACTATCTGAAATCCAAGTCCTGTTCAAGGAAGACTTGTACCTGCACTCAAATACATGCAAATAATGCCCCATTACTGCAAACAAAAACTACCAATTCGATACCAGGCTTCCTTCAGTCTCACCCCCAAACATGCAATAGCCGCCAAGTAAGAGCCAAAAAAGTTTCCAGCAGAACAGAAAAGGTGAAGAAAACCTGAGCAGAAATGACTTTTGAGAAACTAAGAGCATATTCTGAAGTGTGTGGCACATGGCCTGGGCTCTGTCCCGCAGCACAGAGCTGTCCCAAAGCCAACCCACCAACCCTTGGCCAGGTTACAGCCAATGCGGCCCATGCTCTGCTCCCCCGCATCAGGGTGTAGAGTGCCTGAGGGGAGAAAGCCTTTGGAACCCCACACAGGTAACAAAAATACTGGGACAGTGGGAAGACACAACCAATCCACTCTTTAAAAAGCTCTGCTGAGGTGAAGGCACATGGAAAGCAGTTCACAAAGATGCTGTACCTGACAATGCCAGGGAATTAACAACAGTATACAGGACTAGACTGATACCCTTTCATCTTCTCACCTTTCCAAGGTGTTACCTCCAGACACATTCTAGAAATCACATCTCCTGTGTTTCACTGGATTACAGGGCACCTTTGACAAATTAATTCAACTTAATACTACCCACTCCTCTCATATCAAATAGCTTATCTTCTCTCATATCTTCACCCATATCAAATAGATTAGACTTGAGTATAACATTTTAATTTGTTTTTGAAAGGGTAACTGAATATTAGTTTGGGAAAAAAAAACCCCGAAGTTCTGTTTACTCATCTCCATGGTGGCAGGGGGAAAAAGATCTCTCAACTCATCACAACTAGGAGTAATACAATGATTTCTCACAAATGTCTGTATGTGATGCAATACAGTATTTTTTTCTTTGACATTTCAGAACTAACTGAATTCAGAGACTTCCATTCAGAATGCACTCCTAATGAATTACAGCCACCAACAAATAGAAAATCTTTCGACTTTTTCAACTGTACAATCATATTTGAAAATGAGACTTTTTCAAACACAATACCCTGTTGACAGAGCACTGGAAAAGAACAGGACAGCGTTCGAAGTTGTGAAAAACACTGATAGGTTACTTTGTTTTTTGAGATGCAATACAAGCAAGAATGTCAAAACATAAAAGCTAAATGAACTGTTCAAAATACTCATTAAACAGGTGCAAATCCAAACTTAAAAGAAGATTTAAGTAGCATGAGGTTAATTCTGTATGAAAAAACCTTTGGGTACCATATTTTTGTGCCACAGCTGCTCACTTGTGAGAAGTCTTAAACTGCTCAGGACATAATCTATAGCACTATGGAAAAGCCAACTCTTCTACTACATGTGCTTAGTATTTCTGAAAGTAACTGTCCAAGGGATCCACCTTTCCTCTGTTCCCTCCTGCACTCACAATTGTCAGTGTGCAGCAAAACAGAAGGGAAAAAAGTTTTAGCAAGCTCTGTTGAAAATAATCCCAAACCCATGCTTCAGCAGTCAACACACATCCAGCATTCAGCGCATTATGCACAGTTGTATCAGAGAAAAGCTTGCAGATAACTAAAAACACTAATTTATTTTAAAATTTCTATTTAATTTAGAAGACCAGTTTTTTCCATGTTGAAGTCCACAGTTTATCCCTCACAGCTCTGGGGAGACGTTCAGTCCCAAGGGCCTGGCACAGCATCAAACACAGGCCTGCCCCTGCAGTTCTGCCCCCCTGGACACTGACGTACTGCATCCCTGCTCATGCACAGCCGCTGGACCTCCTGGCCTACCGCAAAACTTTTAGAAAGCAGTTCATGACATAAATTATTAATCAACTACGTAACACAATAATGAATTATGCATTTTTTTCAACCCTTCCAGACACTGTTTTCTTTAGTGCCCCTACCTATGTTGTTATTTCAGACACCTGAGGGCTTCTTTTTTTCTGTGCAATAAGCAAAAGCTAGATCAATCCAATGTAACAGACTAGTATAAAATAAAACCAAAATAAATTTACAAACTTGAGGCAAGTCTCATGTTGATTTCCTTTTCCAAAATGTCATCTGTCCAATTCATCTCCTTTTCCTACACAATTACAACATTTCCTGCTACCCAGCAGTAACCCAGTCCACCTGAAATTGTAGGTAGCCTTTTTCCTTGCACCTCATCTTACCCAGCCTGCTTTCCAATCATCAGGAAAGGAAATCCCAGTGGATTTCTATAATCATGGAATCAGTTACTGTGTTTGTGGCTACCTCTGCAGTGAGCCACCAGCCCTTAACACTCAGCATTTCTGATGCTTATCACACATGTTTCCTTGTACACAATACCATCACCAATGGAGTCACTGCTGGTGGACAATCCAGATCCTCCCCAAATTCAACACATATGATGTGGCAGATGCAGACACAAACAGCGCTATGTCAACACAAACACTATTATTACACCCACCAAATGACAGTGACCTGTTTCTAATCCAACACAAAACCCTGTGCTGTTTGACTTCTGCTTCATCACCAACACTATTTCTCCTGTACAGATATGCCAGATTAGTAAATATTAACCCAGGGGCAGTTTTTTTCTAGCTGTTAAACATTTTCTTTCCAACAACTTTATAATGTCAAATTAAGAAGGAAGTGTCCTATAGAAGATGTATAACAACTACATAACAACCACATTGGCAAACAACAACTCTCACTAAAATACTCATTTTTAAATATAACAACTTCCATAATTATAAAAAGTGAATAACCTGTAGCCAAAGACAACTTCAACATCTAACTTAGCATGAAATGCTGGAGACTACACTGCTATGGTACTCCAGCCTTGCAAAGAAAGACAAGCTGAGGAACAAAGTTCTGAGAAAATACAACTACCTCATAAAACCTCAAATTTCATTCAGAATGAAACCTAAAAAAGTCTGATCAATAGCCAAAACCTGAGTTTGTACCACTCACTGTCTACTACCTAACTGAAGAACATCCAAGCCTTCCTATGTCTTATATGTAGCATTAAATAAGAAAGCAGATTTCTTTGTAAATTGAGACCATCGACAAATTGTAAAACCAAACAGGACATTTATATCTCTTGTCTTTTGAACCTGGAAGGAAAGGAAGCAGGACAGAAAGCAAAAACTGGGAGAACTATCAAGGAAATTTCTGAAAATTCAAGCTGTACTAAAATAAATTTACCAAATTGCACCGAGAGAAAAAGAAAATTCATCAGTATGCTAAATAAGCTGGAATAAGCAAAAACATCAAAAAGTATTGATATTTGGTAATCTAATGTAATGAAAGGAACTTAAATCTCAAACTAGCTAGTGAAACTATATACAGTTAAAAAAAATACAGAGAAAAATCCCATTCTTTAAACACAAATCAAAACCAAACACTTGCATGGACCACTTCCAAACTGGACTCAACTGTATTTTCTGTTTTAAAACCAAGACAATCATTTATCTTGCTGTGACACTGCCAAATCCCACATCCTGCAGAGGTGTGAAGATGGGGATGCAGAAACACTGCTGCAGGCTGTATCCTGCACTCTTGCACAGTACCTGGCCTTCCCTTTCCTGCTCCGTGCCCCCAGTGCCAGTGAGCCAGTGCCCAGAGCCTCCCTGACACGGGACAGCTGCCCCTCCAGCTGGCCCACACACGGATCCTACAGCAGCCAGAACCACGGCTCAGGCTCAGACCAGGAGCTGCCCCACAGCAGCCAGCTCAGGTACCAACGGGAGAATGCCAGGCTGCAGCCAGTCATGGGCTGGGCACAGCACAGCTCCGGGAGATAAAGCAGCAGCACATCTCCAATAAAGATGGCAGAAACCACAGACTCTAAGAAAACAGAGAAAAACTTCACATGAAAATACAGGTATCTCTATGAAAACAATACATAGAAGTTTTTATTTTTCATTGTGCACAGAGCACATTGAACTGAGCTGCATAAGAATCGTCTTCCAACAATAATTCAGGCCAGTAATGTCTACAAACACAGGGAGACAGTCACCTTTTAAGAAGTTCTGGACATACAATGCTGCAATCAAAAGTAAGACGCACACAGGAGGATCAGGTACAAAATGGATTAGTAACAGCATCAGGAAAAAAAAAAAAGCAAGTTATTTTTCATGCTCTAACACATACTGCCATTCAGAAATAACTACACAGGAAGAACTCAATGGTTCATAAGGTATCATAGATGGGCTCTGTATACAATTACATTCTATTAGAATTAAAAAATAAAAAAAAAAAAGGAGGAGAAAAAACCCTCAAACCCCTTTGTAAACATTCACAGCAAAGCCTACCAAGTGTGACACTTTGGGGGCTGTGTTTCTTCCCTCAGTCCGATTTTGCAAAGCCTATATTCTTCACTGCATGCTGTAATTGCCATGCAATGTTGCATCACCATTCCTGTGTCTGTGGCAGACACAGGAAAGAGGGTGTGGCATGGAAGCACCTACCTTAATTCAGCAAGGCTCAACTAAACCAAGTGCCTGTACTTTGATGTGTCTTCACTTACAAAGTCTTTCTGTGATAACTATTCCAATTCAAATTCAAGACCTATTTTATGCTCAATAGTTTCCCTGCATAACTTAATAGTACGAGGGAGCAGACCATCAAAATAACCACACCTGACCAAGGAGGCCTTCAAAGAGACTGGCCTACAGAAGAGAGTGACCATGACATAAAAAGCCACTTGTAAGAAGAGTCAGGACAGGATGACATACACTGACTACTTATAAAGATCCTTCCATCTTGTTTGTTCATTGCGTAGGTTCATTCATATTTCAATTTTAAATAACCATTTATTCTTGTGATCCTGCATTTGTTCTGTATTCCTGTATGCAGTCCTGGTGACAGTGGAGCCCTGTGAAGAATGGCAACCTAAACTCCAGGGGGCAAATATGGAGGGGAGGGCTTGGAGAACAGCTACTAATTCCAGAATACAGACCTCAGTGCCCCAAGGTATGTGAGATACTGAACCTACACATAAATGCACCCAGCACTGTAGAACACAGACTAGTGACACTGGAAGCCTAACTTTTAACTCCTCAGAAATTACTCATTTTTCAGAACCTACACAGAATCCCTAGTCATTCTGAGTGAGAGTTTTTACCATTTTGGGGGTTTTTAAACTTCATTTAATCTTCAGAAGACAGAGTATTTAGAAGAATGTCTGATAAAGATATTTATTTTATTACAGACATACACCATAAGGAGAATAAACCACACAACATTTTAAATGTAAAGGATCAAGTTCTGTATTTTTAAAATGGACATGTCTACATTTTGGAAGGAAGATTCTCCTATGTATACTAGTTCAAAAGGAAAGCTTTAGAAATCTAAGATGGGCCACAGGTAGAAAAAGAAAACACTGAAGTTATTTACATTGTAGAAAATGTAAGACCTCAGTAAAAAAAGTATAAAGTAACAGTCAGATTTTCTCATTTCTGATGGTTCCATGCTTTTCAGTACATTTCTTTAAATTTCTACCTTCTGCATGTCTTGTGTTTCTAGAATCCATTCTTTGAAGCAGGTGAGCCTCTATTAAAACCAATACTGTTTTATTTGACTTAGCTGTTTCCCACTCATCCACTCTGAACCAAGCACTTTTGCACCAGGATTTGACTGCCACAATAATAAATATTTTTTAAAGTTATTATTACAACATTACTCAAATTCTCAAACTGACAAGTCTGTAGCCAAGACTGAACCCACTGCTGCAGAGAGCAACAGTTCTACAGCTCCTCATCAAATGCTCAGGTTTAAAGTGCAGCTTTACCCCCCAAGTAAGAGCTCTCTCCCAGCGAGCGTTCAACCTGAGCGCGGCCACCAGAGAGGGTGGCATTGCTGACTTCACACAGCACCACGTTACACGAAAAGACTGAGCATTCCTTGAAACCTCAAAAAAACCCCAACCAAACCCACCATTAGTGGTGCTAGAGCAGAAGTCATTGGCAGGGGTTAGTTCCTGCTCTCTCACAAGCCTCTGAGTCACCACAGGCAAGTACTTCCCTGCTTCTTGCAGGTTTTAAACTACCACAGGTGGTTGTGAGTCTCAGACATGAATGCAAAAGGGAGAGAAATAACTTGATAAGCATACTGAATTAACCCTGTCAGACCCATTCAAATTTACTTCAGGGTAGTAATAACTAAATATCATTACACACTGAATTATTTAACATCTCAGGTTTTGTAGTCAGCAATCATCACACTTCAATCACTGTATACTCTCAAAGTCCTGCTCACATATGGATAACTGCCCTCTACTCAGTCCAGCACTTTGTACATCAAAGGGACAAATTAGGGAGACATTGGCAGCACCCTTCTCTCTACTTCTATTGTATCTAATCTGAAGGCCTCTTGATTTTATGAAAAGTAAATAAAGTACCTTTCTTTACAGGGATACTCATATTACCAAAAAAATTCCCTAAGCTTTCTTTGAGAAGCTCCAAGTACCCAAATTCTTCAAGAAAGTGATTCAAATTCAGCAGAAAAAAAGCTCTTAGGCAGGAGAATTACATGTTCTTTTATTGCCATTAGATTCTGCTCAGGTACATCTCAAATGCCAAGTAAAATGCACTCACTATTTCACTTATTTGTATTGCTTGGGAAATGCTTCATGGCATCCAAAATTAAAATTCAATCATAATCACTCTGAAGTCAGGCCTGAGTCTTCATCAGAAATTAAAACACGAGATATTATAAAAGGTTTGGAAGTGAACAGAGTAGATAGATCTTTCTGCTACTTCACGTTCTCTTCATCTGCACTTTCTAAATTCAAGACCTATCACTAGTCTTTCTCTGCTAAGTATTGTTCTCTCTTCTGTCAGGTAGTTAAAATCAAAACTTGAGTCTATGATGCAGTGCTGAATCTCAAACATCAAATCCCAGCACTGACTCACTATCTAAAGCACAACTGTAAACTTCAGTACTTTTTAGCCTTTTTCTTTTACAGGTGTATTACAACAACACAACAGGTTGGAAGAGCAAGCATTCAAAAATTGGGAAATAAAAAAAATCTAAAGTTTCATGGACAACCCTAAGTCCACTCCCTCATATGCACATTAAGGAACAGCCTTCATGAACACTTTTTCCCCACGCTCAACTCCATTAGTAGACGAGCACCTGTGCATCCATGGAAGAACTATGGTTGTACAAGGAGGAACAACTTTTGCTTAAACCGAACACCTGATTTTAAAATAAAACTGTTTAAGGCAGCAGCTGGTTTTAATATGTACAAAAGTGATCTTAAAATTACTGCTTTACAGATGCTGCTTTAGATGAATGTCGATCTCAACTTCTATTGTGGAATGTGTACTTTTTATTTGTAAGATTTCCTTTCTAATAATTACACTTGACCTAGCACAAAGCCAGACTAAAATTTTATAGTACACCATCAACATCTGCCAGCCAAATGATTCCCCAGTCACACCTGTGCAACCAGTCTCCAAATTACATCCTTAACATACTCATGTGATCACACAGATATTGGCCATGGAGGGATGAACTCTACACAAATTAACTCTCCACTGCGTTGATGGCCTCATGCACAAAAAAAAGAGGGAAAATTCCCGTGAATGGAAGTAATTTTGTGTCTCTAAAGATTTTTATCTAAATATATGTGCATATATATTTCAAAATAAACGGGCATTCAGAAACCAGAATATTTGCTGAGCAGAGCACTTTCACAGCTTTTACAAGAAAACAACTGCACATCCCCACAAAAAGATGGAAAGGAGCAAAACTCAAAGCTCACATGTAGGCAAAAGTGAACAATTTCACATGACTTTAAACACTAGCTTTAGTTAAACACAAGAAATTTATCTTTTGCACTTCAAAGTGGGGTTATATATGTATCAACACACAAATGTATATCAAAGCACACGTCACACTTCATTTCCAAAACATTAGGTAATTTAAGAAGATTAAAATATGAAACTGTAGCAGACTTATGTCTGGTAAAAAAAAAACCCAAAACAAACCAGGAGGTAGTGAGGTTTCAAAAAAAAAAAAAAAAAGGAAAAAAAAAAAAAATCAGAGTCCATTTTTACAGGACATTTTTACATTTTTACTGAGGACAGGATTAAGGACTAGCTAAGCTGATACAGGGAGTTGCAGCCATTATCTTTCAAAGAGAAAGTAGCAAGATTACGTGTTTTAAAGGTTCTTAAATATTTCAATAGCACTTTTAAGAACCGCTCAGTTACAGTATTTCTTGAGAGCTTTCAGATACCATTACAAACCAGTGAAGCAAATGGTTTCTCTACAGCGCAAGGACCAGCCCACCAGGTACAGGCCCCTGACACGAGGCACATGCCCAGAGCATGTCAGAGTGTCACTCCACCGTTTCTACAACAATACTGCAAGTTATCAGTGGCAGCCCCACAGACACTGACTGTCCTCAGCTACTGCAGACCTGTCCCACAGCTTGTGCACTGCTACATCTGCTATTAGTGCTTCTTTTCTAACACTGATGGGTTAACAGCAACTAACCACGTATTTCAGAAATAATGCTGACTTTCAGAAAAATCGTAGGAAAAAACAACTTTTAAACCCCACTTCAAACTAATACCTACATCACATGTCAGCATAAAGCAACGTGTGCTAAGATTTACAAAACAGAACTCAGAAACCTCACATTTCAGTTGTCATCCCCCTGCAAAATCTAGAAGACACAGAACTTTCCCTCAGGAAAAATCCGTGATACAGAGCAAACAGAAACAACAAATAAAAGCCTTTTAACACATGCACATTTTCAAGTCAGACACCAGTTCCAGCAATTTTTACGTAATTTATTTTCTAGCTTTCCCTCCTGTAGTACAGCCCTAAATTGTTTCCAAATAGTCCTACTCCAGTTAAAACTTTCGGACAATCCTTACATGAGCAAAATTTAACACACAATTTTCCTTCATGTATCATTTTCCTTTGACATAATTCATCTGACCACATATTTGAACATGACTCTTAAAACTGAGCATTTCAAATGCTCCTCCTTTTAAAACAAACAAAACAAATAAATAAAATGGAAAAGCAACTGTGGTCTTTCTTCAAAGACTAAATTATTTTTTGCTCCATTTAGTATTACCTGCAAAAACTGCAGAAAAGAACTTTAAAATATTTAACTTAAAGATTTCATGCCACTGTGCTGATTTTGGTTGGAGTGATCTTCTTTGCAGTGGCTACTATGGGGCTGTGCTTTGGATTTGTGCTGGAAGCAGAGCTGATGAACACAGAGATGTTTTTGCTATTGCTGAGCAGAGTTTGCACAGCCTCAGGGCCTTTTCTGCTTCTCACAGTGCCCCACGGGTTGGGGGCCTGGGGGTGCACAACACCCTGGGAGGGGACGCAGCCAGGACAGGTGACCCCAGCTGACCAGAGGGATATTCCAGACCATCTGGCACCATGCTCAGCACACAAAGCTGAGGGGGAAAGAGGAGGAAGGGAAGGACATTTGGAGTGATGGAGCTTGTCCTCCCAACTAACCATGCCTCATGACGGAGCCCCACTTTGCTGGAGATGGCTGAACACCTGCCTGTCCACAGAGAGTGGTGAATGAATCCCTTGTTTTGATTTGCTGTCTGCACAGCTTTACCTGTTAAACTGTCTTTATCTCAATCCACAAGGGTTTTTTCACTTTTACTTTTCCAACTCTCCCCTGGATCCCACAGGTGGGGAAGTGAGAGTGGCTGCATGGTACTTAAGTTGCTAGCCAAGGTTAAACCACGCCAGCCACACAAACCACAGTTCAAAGAACTTCTGTTTCACTTTTAAGGAGCTGATGACTAATTTTTGAAGCAGCAGAAGTTATCACTACTCTCTCCCTGTTTTTCTTCATCTCTCTGCAAGGTCATCAATTGTTACAACAAAAGATACCAACGTGTTTCTGGTAAGTAAAACCAAAAAGGAATGGTCAACAACTGTCTGTAGAGCAATTTGCTGCTCTTTTTATATTGGTTTCCCTAGAACATCCACAGTAATTTTATAAAATTCATTTCCACATTCAAAAGGACAAATAGAGACTTTACCATTTAAATAATATTTTACTTCCTTGCTGAAAACATAGCCAACCTCAGTTTTTGTATTCAGCTGCTACAAAGAAAAACAAGTCAAAATCAGAAGTGGGCCATTTGGTTAGCTGTAATTATCTAGCACTTTATCTGATTAAAGTACTGTGGAATTAGTAACCAAATCTCTCATTACTCCTGCGATAACACAAAGAGTCACCATTTTTTTATATTCACTCAAACAGGCACATATTTAAAGTAGTTGTCCTGGGCATTGCAGAAACAGTTTAGATCATAACTGGAATATATATCCACAGTGGCATAAAACTTAAAGAGTATCCATGGAGCATTAACGTTAGGTTTTGTCTTCCTTCCTTACCTCGTATAGTCAACAGCTAAACACACCAGCATGATATCAAACAGCCCTGAATCAACAACTTAGGGAGATTTCTGCTACATGCAATAGTGCTAACAGGAAAAACTCAGGTAAACCTGAAGTAACAGCTCATGGTAACAACTCGGTATTTATGACTAGCTCTTAATTTCTAGTCCATGATGTGATACTGTACACAGAAGACATACACCAGAACTGCATTTTTATCATGGCACTGAACATGTAAGAAATGAACAGAACATACATTTTGAAAAAGAGTAAACTGCTTACAACAAATTTTCTTATTAATGGAACAAAACATTTTATTAAGGTAATGCTATGTCTCTAGCTGTTGTGTATTTTTGGTATCTCTTACCGTGTTCTTTTAATCACAACTAGTTTTCCCATCTCTTAATGGTGATTTCCCTTCAAAAACCAAAGGAACAACAAAAATATCCAATTAAAAAAAAAATCTCCTGCATCTACAATGTTCATGATGCTTAAGACTGTAAACTTCAGAGATGAGATTCCAAGGTTTAGACACCACGTGATGGCTGAGATGAACTGGAGCCTGCCAGCATCCTCACTTCACTGCTGCTGCTGCTTTCTGCAGCAAGTAGCACTCCCAGCACCACCAGGAATTCAGGTAACTGCAGGCAGCAGCTGGAAACACAGTCTGCACTCTGGCTTTCTGCAGACTGGGTACATGCATTACAGCTGCAGGACCGAGTTCTTTAAATGTATCCAGAATTTCAGACACCACTGATTTACCCTGCCTGTTCTGGTTCAGTTTAGCTCCTGAAAATGAGACAATCACTAAAGCACAAAACACAAAATCCATCTGACAAAACTCAGTCCAGCTCTCAGAGCTGACAGTTCCAAGACTATAAGCTCTATTACAGCAGAAAAATAAAGTAAAGCCATTCTAACTTAAAATTAAGAACGTGTTTCTCATAGCAGTTGCATGCACGGTCTTCTAGACTGTTTCACCTGAAGACCAGAGTTCACAAAACTGTCCCACCTGATTTCTTTGAATTTTCAGACCAAAGAGTTGCTTCTCACACGACTGTGGCCATGCTTCCCTCTCTTCCACATTACAGGCAGGTGTCTGACGTCACAGCAGGATTTCTTTCTCACACTAAGCAAACAGCAGCACCTCTACTCAAACCCAACTATGAAAAGTACTCATGTTATTTAAAGTATTTACTTTCCTTAGTTCACACCTACTGAGTTGGAGCCACTGAATTTCTGAGCTAACTCCTCTACTACAGTCTAATTAGACTGTGGAGTTAAAATCTTATCAACAGATAGGATACATTAATGGTTAAGATACTTCATCACAACATGCACTTTCAGGTCAAATATGCCCACCATTTCATCAGTTTCAGAATTCCTGGGTCACAAGAGAGTCCTAAAACTGTATCACTGATGGATGAGCCTTATCCTGGTACTTTCCTACATATTTTTTTACTACTGTGTAAAGTGCTAAGGCTATTTAAGACCATTACTTTGCACTGAAATTAACATACTTATAATTTCTAGCACTCAATTTTTACATCAATGTTACAGCACAGAACAAATTATAAAAGTAGAACTAATCGATCCATGCTTTAGGTATAGTCCCCAAAGTTATTTTCTGCAATAAATGACTAGTTCAGAGATCCAAGTTTTACCCCAAAAGCCTCTGCTTTAGTCTACCTGTACCCCATTAACTCAAATTTTCTTGCAGACCAGCTTGAATAAATCAAGGTTGAGAAGAGTACCTTCCATTTTCCCTCCCCCTCTGGAATGTACCGTGTTAGGCTCAGAGTTTAAAAGGGAGATAAACAGACGACTGAAACCATGTCCTGCACGTGGAATATCCCATGTCCTTCATGACCTAGTCCAATCAGCCATGGGCTTCCTAACAGACACTCATCTGCCACGTTAAACAAATTAAATCACTTTATCTACTTATTTAGCACATGAGTGAACGGCTTATTTCTGAGCAATATTCACCCAGACTGGCTGAAATAAAGACTGCAGACAGAATACTGGAGAAATACTGTACGAGCATAAGCTTATAATAAAAGTGCCCCCAGTTCACCACGAGAAAAAGAAACTTGGTGAAGAAATACTTCGGATTCTTTGCCTTTCGCTACAAACGCTGTTGTTTCCCGTCCTTTCACAGCCGCGGAGAAGGGGAGAGCGCGGCGGTCTCGGGCGTTCGGTTCCGCAGGGAGCCCGCGGGGCGAGCACGAACCTCCCTCCCCCGCTCCGCGCTCTGCCCGGATTAGGTAAGCGCGGCCGCGCCGCCGGCCAATGTCACGGCGGGCCCCGAGCGGCCTTGCCCGGCCCCGAGCGGCCTTACCCGGGCCCCGAGCGGCCTTACCCGGGCCCCGAGCGGCCTTACCCGGGCCCCGAGCGGCCCTGCCCGGCCCCGCCGCCTCCCCGGGCCCCGGCGCCTCCCCGAGCACAAAGCGCGGC